>APFE031611442.1:54283-139034 GCA_000404065.3 Pinus taeda
CTCTAGGGTATAAGGCCAGTTTAAGTGTAAAAGCAAGGAGAATGTGTCTTCAATTCACAAGTCATGGTGGGACTAAAGAGGACTCCCAAGCCTAAGAACAAAAAATTAGCATGAGTGCCAAGTGACAACAAGGTACTATCTCAGGCACTGATGATAAGGTAGGCTATACCATACAAGTCATGATACTTTTAAGTAATGAGAAGGTTCTACACCATAACTTGGTGGGGTTGATCCTAAGGCGAAAATGGGAAAGGAAACTGATAAGTGCATAATGCAGGTGAAAACCCTAACCTATATGCCAGTTTCGAGAACCAATACCTATCAGAACATATCAACCATAAAAATTTCCAAAGGAGAAATCTTCCAAGCACTGTAGACATCAATAGGAACACTAGGCAAGAAGTCAATACATCCCACATATAAACTTCAGATAAAATCTTGTGTTATGGAATAAAAAACTTGAAAATGCATACCTTATATATACAATATGGTACATGGAACCACACAACCTTGCGGTTTAGACATAATAGCTCTTTTGGACAAACCCCATGTCAGGCTTAGGGCAAGGACTCCTTTTGCAGTCAAAACTCATGGCTTTAAATAGTTCCTCCTATCAAGACAAATCAAATTCTAAGCAATCATGAGAACTACAAGGATCAAAAGAGGGAATTAAGGGGTCCCATGTCCCTATAGGAAGAATCGGTCAACTGCTGGGACCAAGTCCAAAAAAGGAGAATAATAGGCCAAATGATCCTTCTTAGAAGTGATTGAACATTGAGGATTCAATGCCACATAATTCACCCATGGTGGGGTAGGGTCTACCTGAACACTTGGAATAAACCAAGGGGTATTATCTAGTAAAGTCGAATTAGGGTGGTGATTATCAGATGCAAGATGATCGATAGTGACAATATTCCCTTTATGAGGAAAACACGTTACTCGAAAGACTGAGGACACCACAACATTCATAGCATAGACATAATCACACCCAAGTAGCATATTAAAGTCTAAAGGGCTATCAACCACCATCATATCAATTAAGATAGTATTTCCACCTAAAGTAATAGGCAATTGAGGAAGAACACCCATAGATTCACCAGATCTTCTATCATAGGCTAACAACTAACTCTAAGCTGTCAACAACTTTAGGGAACCCAAAGATTTCCAAGTCAAAGAGGATATAATACTTGCAGAGGATCCTTCATCCACCATACATCGATAGACGTTTGTGGAATTAACTCTAACCTTTATTTGGAAAGGTGCAGTGGAAGGAAGATGAGGCTTGACAAGACTATCCCAATTAAAAGAGACACTCTTAGAATGTGGAGGGGGAACATTTGAAGAAACCAGAATGCCCCCATACCAAAAGACTCTATATTATAAATCAAACAGTCTTTTGTTAGGCACTTCACTCCCAAAAAGAGGAGTGTAATTAGCCAAATATTGCACTGGCTCAATCACATTATCAACCACTAGTTGATGGGACTGATGAGAAACCATATCAGATCTAGGAGTAGAAGAAATTTCAAACTTAGAACATATCCTTTGTACCTCTGGAATACTAGGGCATAAATGAGTAAGATGGTCTCCCTTGCATATATTACAAGGGAACTTATGATTAAAACTTCTACGTCCAGGTTTCTTATTAACCTCCATTCCACCAACATGACTACCAAAGTTTGCGGAGAGTCTTGAACATGACATGCAGAGGTCGGGGACTATTTGCTAGTATGACTTGCAGTGACCAGACTTATGCCCCTAGCATGACTTGCAGCAACTGAAGGTTGATATTCAACATGATTTGCAGTGGTTGATGGTGAGTTGCTAGTATGACTTGCAGTGACTAGACTCATGCCCCCAACATGAATTACAATGGCTGAAGGCTCATCTTCGACATGACTAGCAGAGTTTAATGATGAATTGATAGTATGACTTGCAATGACTAGACTTGTGCCCCCAACATGACTTGCAGCGGTTGAAGGCTCATCTTCAACATGACTAGCAGAGGTTAATGATGAATTGCTAGTATGACTCCTAGTGACTAGACTTTTGCCCCTAACATGACTTGTAGCAGCTGAAGGCTCATCTTCAACACGATTAGCAGAGGTTGATGATGAATGGACATAATTATTCTTCTTCTTCATCTTCCTCTTTCTCCTCTTTTTAGATTTCTTATTACAAGAAGGAGGAGAAAGAGGAATCCTAGATTTCTCTTTGAAAGAAGATGAACAATTAACATCCATGTGATGCCCCTAAAATAAAGAATTCATCTGAGAAGCTTCAAGAACATTTGGAATATTTAGAGTGGACCACAGCCAAACTGGTAGTCCAACATTCAATCCAGGAATATTCAAAGTGGCCACTAAGGGAGTACCAACATTTCCAAAGAAAGGAAAACCACAAGGATCCCCTTTTGGGAGGGTACCTTGGTTGGTTTCCATAGGAATATGGGCCATATCTAGCTGATTTGCAGATCCTTACCTTACAAGAATGTACAAATGACGTTTCAAGGAAGATAGATACACAATCAAAACCTTTGCCCTTGAGGAGGAAACTCCACAACTTTCAGAAGAAAAATCAAAAGCCTTTCAAGATTGGCAGAGTGGTAGGTCAGTCACTCAAAATCTAAAGTCCAAAAGTGACTAGACCAAAATACCTAAAGCCAACTATATACAAGGAGCAAAGAAAACTTGACTATAAATTCCCTAAAGATGTAACCAATTAAGAAACTTCCAAGTATTTCTGCTCTAGGTGATGAGGACCGGACACCAAAATACAAGAAAGTGAAGTAAGGGACCTTCCGAAGATAGTCTAGGATAATCACGGCTCAGGCCTACCAGTGAACATATCAGAGGTAGTTATGTTGACCTCCAGACAACAAACTTTGCTGGTGCAAGCCGCCAAGCTTCATAAGGGTACCCTCTAGAAGTACTGTTGAACATGATGCAACGTCAACCTCAGGTGCCATGGGATTCCCCTCCACAACCACATGTGTGGATTCCTAGGATAAGTAACTATGGACACCAACTCATATCAGAAGCCAAGTGAAACAATCGTGAGGTAGGATCCGACAAGTAAGAGAGGGGGTATCTCTCGTCCTTATCTTCACTAACCCTCGTGCTTTACTCCCAGTCAGAGAGCTTTCCCGATCTCCCTAACAGTATTAGATTTCGCTCTCTAATCAAACATCTATGTTTTACAATCTAGAGAAGACTTGGAGAATTAACTCTCCTCTCACCTAATCCAAGGCCCTAATAAACCTAAACTTGTTGGTGTATTCTAATGACAATACAAAAAAATTCTAGTTTATTTTAATTAGCACTTGATTTTAAAGGTTGTTCTTTTAAGTCAAGGGTATAGGAGTGAAACTAATGATGTGTGTATGACTCAATCGAAATCAATGAAAAATTAACTACATGAATGCAATCATTTTTCCTTCAATGAAAAGACATCTCTATGTGGGTTCTACGAAACTTCTAGAAAGCAGAAAACTTTTTCTTTTATTTTCTTGCAACACACTTAACACATGCGAAAACTAAAAATATTACTAATGCTTTAACAATAAAAACTATCCTAATGCAAGGCGTAATGAAGATGCAAGATCCTAAATCACTCTAAAAATGAAAGCAATTGTTTATAACCATTAATAATCCAACTTAAGTATTGAAGATAATATAAATTTTGAATGTAAAAATCCTCTCCAAACAAGAAGGATAGATCACAAAAGATCACAATTCGCTTTCAAAAAATGAAAAAGAAACCAAAAACTTGGCTAAAGAAAAGAAAAACAATGTTTTTTTAAGACTTTTTCTTTTTCAATAAACAATCAAAACAAATTTTTGAAAGCACTCTAAATGCCACCAAAGACTTAAATACTGAAAGCAAACCACAAGGAAACTTTGTAAGTTACCAATTCAACACGAACAAAAACTTGAACAAAAAAGGCTTCAACTTGCACTAAACGACCCAAAAGGCAGCAAAGAGCTTTGACAAACTAACTAAGAAGTCAGGAAAGAAACACTTTCAAATTTGTCAAAAAGAAACTTTCAAAAAGAAAGAAAAGTTGTAAGGCCACAAAATGACGGAAAGCAAAGCAGGTAGACCAATAATCAAGCTTGACAGAAAGATTGAAAACATTCTGTTGTTCCAGAGCACCAGAACAATCAAGAACCTCTATAAGAAGTCTTGTGTGTCCAAATAGAAATCATAAAACTCACTCAAAATAAAAACTAGGCCAAAAACTTTTCGAAGCAGAAGAAAATTCAAAACAACAAGCTCACTGAATAAATAACTTCGAAAGACAGAAACTGACCACTCAGAAACCAAATAGACCAAGAAACAAATCTTTCTGGGCAGAAAGATTTGAAAAAAGCATGCAAAAGATGGTATATGCGACTGTGTCCCTACACAGGTGCGTGTACATGCACTTCTGACAAAAGAGACTCACATATATGCGGTTTCAGTTCACAGAAACAAGCATGTGTACACTTCTGTAAATAGACAAAGGTGCATATATTAAGTTTTACAAGAAAATTAAAAAACAAGGCTTGATAAAAAATATCAGACTTGAGTTCTAAGTTCCTACAGGAGTAGGAAATACTAACACAACAAGCAAACCAAGAACTGAGCCCTGATTGGCACTAAACAACCCAAACTAGGAATAACAAGATTGTTATCCCCAGCAAAGTCACCAATTTTGTTACGGGAATAAGTACCCTAGGGCTTTGGGTCAGAACCCTAACAGAGCAGGAGTAATCTCAAAAAGTGTCGATATCAAAAACTCTCGATGAGATATGTACAAATATACAATATGTACAAAGAATCCATTGCCTAGCTGCTACTTAAGCAAAGTACTTCTTGAGGTAGAGCCCTTTTCGGGGTTCCGCCAACTTGTTTCCTTCAAAATCGATTAACTCATATGCCCCTATTTCTAAAACTCGTTTAATTATGAAGGGACCATGCCACATAGGCTTGAACTTGCTTGCCCCTAAGACATCCTTATCTTGGTCATAGACCAAGACAAGATCGCCTTCAGAAAAGACTCGAGGACGGACAACTTTATCATATTGATTTTTAACTCTTTTCTTATGAGCCTCACTAATTGTGGCAGCATCTCGACGCTGCTCATCAAGATGTTCCAAATGAAGGAGGCGCTCTTCGAGACTAGAAGTCTCTGGAAGGAGATAAATAGCTAACTTAAGAGATGGAATTTCACATTCAATTGGAAACATAGACTCCATCCCATAAACTAACTGAAAAGGTGTAAAAACTGTAGCAATCTTTATGGAGGTTCGGTATGCCCATAGAGTCGGATACAACATAAGATGCCAATTGGACTGATTTTTGTCGATCGTCCTTTGTAGGATTGTCTTAAGAGTTTTGTTCACTGCCTCGACCTATCCATTGGCCCGAGGATAAAAAGGAGACGAATGTTCCTACCGGAAACCCAATTTGAGAGCCAATTTGGACATTAGTTGATTCTGGAAATGACTGTCATGGTCAGTGACAATCTCTTTCGCGATACCAAACCTTGAGATAATTTGATTAGAAAGGAACAATGCTGCTATTTCACTATCATTTTTATAGGTAGGCATGGCCTCAGCCCACTTCGTGAAGTAGTCTGCGGCCACGATAATGTAATTGTGATTTGCTGCTGAAGGCGGATGACAAGTTGTAAAATCAATACCCCACTTAGTAAAAGGACTAACAGTGACAACACGGAAAAGAGGAGCTAGGTGTGCACGCATCTTTCGAGTAGAAACTTGACACAGGTGACATCGTTTGACTGCTTCAACACAATCTTTGAAGAGTGACGGCCAAAAATAGCGAGAACACAAGATACACTAGGCTGTAGCAAGCCTTGAAATATGACCACCACAAGCTCCATTATGGCAGTCATTGAGCAGTGACTCTGCTTCCTCTAGGGTTAAACAGCACTGAAGGATTGAATCAACCCCTCGACAATATAATGTATCACCTATGATGACATAATTCTTGGCCAGGTGATGTAATTTTTGGTGTTCATCCTTAGAGAAAGTAGAGGGAAAATTCAAAGTCTGGAGATAGACAATGATATATCCATACCAAGGGTCGAGTGAAGAGATGAGGAATAAATTTTTGTTGGGAAAACTTTCCTCATAAATAGTATCCTCTCCACAAGGCAGCTTGGAAATTAACTTGAAAAAAACCATGGATTTCTTAGACTTGGCGGACAAGAACTCGAGATCAAATTCTTGTAAAATGACTATCCATTGATTATATCTATCCCCAATCACTTGCCTACTGAGAACAAATTGAAATGGATTGACTACCGCTAAGACAAAAGTTTTGTGAAGCAAGATATAATGACGGAGCCACTGGATAGCATGGACTGTTGCCAAGGCCAACGTTTCAACAAAAGAATAGCGAAGTTCAGGACCTATCAAGCCTTAGCTCAAATAATAAATCACATACTCTACAAGAGCATCATCTTCCTGAACAAGAACCATACCTATGGTTGATTTTGCTGCAATAAGATATGAAAGGAAGTCCTTACCATAATTGGGTGGACTCAAAAGCGGGGAAGAGACTAATGCCTTTTTCAAGGCATCAAACGACCGCTGGGCAAAGTCATCCCATAAAAATGGAACTCCTTTCCGTAGCAAATTCATAAACCCTTTAGTGATCTCGGCATAGTTCGCTATAAACCGTCTTAAGAAATTAGCCTTCCCTTGAAGACTTTGAAGTTGCCGAATTGAGGATGGGGGAGGCAACTGAATTATTGCCTCTACCTTGAAAGGATCAACCCTAATCCCTTCATTTGACACAATGAACCCTAGTAATCGACCAGATGTAACAACGAAAACGCATTTATTGGGATTCAACCGGATTTTGTAAAAATGACATAGCTCAAAAACCAATCGAAGATGACTAGGGTGATTAGTTCTCTTTTGAGAATGAGTAGCTAGATCGTCCAAGTATGCCTCAATGATATGTTTAATGCCATGGAAAGCATATGACATGGCTCACTAGAAGGTAGCTCTAGCATTTTTAAGACCAAGCGACATCTTTCTATATGCAAAGGTACCCTAGGGAAATATAAAATTTATCTTATGCTGATCTTCCGGATGGATAGAGATTTGATTATAACAGGAAAAACCGTCCATAAAGGTGAAAACCTCATTACCCACACACTCATCAATAATCTGATCAATGAATGGTGTGGGGTAATTATCTTTGGGACAAGCCTTGTTTAGGTCCCTAAAATTGATGCATACTCAAATTGTTCCTTGCTTTTTATCCACAGGGACTGGATTAGAAACCCAATCGGTAAGAGGAACAAGGTATATGAAACTTGCCTTGAGCAGCTTCTCTACTTCATCTTTAATGGCTGCTTCTTTCCTAGGATTAACTGGTCGAAGCCTTTGATGAACTGGTTTGGTGTTTTCATACGTCTTGATCTCATGTTGAACTATGGATGGATCAATGCCAGGCATTTCTTCATAAGACCAAGCGAATACATCTTGAAATTCCTTAGAAAGGTCGACGTAAACTTGAATTTCTTCAGGGGAACATTTGGCTCTGATGAAGAGATTCTCGATCACATTAGGGTTCCTAGAGATGTTTATAGATATCATTTTTTAAATTACTGACATATTACCTTCGGCACGAAAGTGTACTGGGGCCAAAGGACTTGACATCGTACAAACATCACTAGTAAACAGCTCAGAGAACTTCGATTCTACTTCTTGCGATGGAGGAAGAAAATATGAATGATGGTATAAGTCTTCCCAAGGTTGATCCACACCCATCATCACTTCTAGGATTGCTTCTTCGGAAGGTAAAATCATGTGTAAGCAGTCCATAGCGGAGGTAGAATCAAGGGTCCAGGCCGAAGCCACATCACCATCTAGCTCCTCCTCAGAGAAAGGAGTAGAGTGGTTGTCTGCAGAGTTGACGATAAACTGATATCTAAGCTCTACTGCAGACATAGGGAATGCCATTCCACCCACTTGTCCTTCAGCTAATGTGGTCGTAGGTGAAGGCAAGGTCTAAGGGTCTAAAAAATAATGAGCTCGGAAGAAATATTCTTGTCAGGACTCCTTAGATGATAAAACAACATTGATTCTAGCGATAGGAGAGGGAAAATCGAAGATACCCATCAATGAAGAATACATCCCAACTCCTAAATTCTCGGTAGGCAGACGAGGGTTATCCACTAAAGGGATAGTAGAATCCGAAGTTTCCCTAGGATTGGCTAGAGAGTAATCCAACTGATCAACCTTAACAATTTTCCCTTCATGAGGAAAGAAAATGACACGAAATAGAGTCAAAACAATGGCCTCCATTTGGTATACCCAATTCCTTCCTAAGAGGAGATTGTAATCTAGGTTGGTGTCAATGACTTCTACTTTGATATTGACGACCTTCCCCCCAACACATATGGGAAAGGATGGGATAATCCCATGCGGTCTATGAGAATGTCCATCAAATGCAGTTAGGAGAGTAGGTGAAGGAATGGCCGAAGGTGATCCAATAGCCTTCCAGCATGACATCGACATGAATCATGTGGAAGCTCCTTCATTAATAATGATACGAAAAATTTTAATTTTCCGGTATGTAGACTTTATTTGGAAAGCCATGTGATGAGGGAGTCACTTTTTGACATTTAATATGTCAAAAGTGAGCACTAAAAAGTTAGTTGGATCAACTGCCCCTATCACTGAAAGCAAAGCACTTCATTGAGCTGGACATGACTAGAGAACCTCTAAAGCGGACATGGTACATGGACTTTGAGCCAGATCCTCAACAATGGAGTAATTCTAGGTGGCCCTAGCATTTGGATTAATAGTCACACATTTAGCGGAACCTTTTGGTATCCGTGGTATAGTCGCGACAAGGGGTAACGCAATATGAAGGTCGGTATTTCTAGGAGAATTTTTGTCCTTGGATATTTTTGGTTCACCATAATCATGTGACCAAGTGGCTACATGGACATTAGAACCCATCATAAAAACATTTGATGATTTTTCCCCTTCCTGGTTGCCCCCAGCAGAGGTACCAGGGTTTGCATTCGCGCCAACAAGCAGTTGCTGCCCTTGGGGAAAAGGGTTGTTTAACACAGCTTGAGAGCTAGAAGTCCCTTGTTGTCCTAACAAGTGCTGGGCGTCTTGAATCTTTGGGCAAAGATGAGTTAAATGGTCTCCACTACATAACTTGCACGGAAACTTGACTTTCTTTCTAGACTCACTTCTACCACCACCAACATTATTACCGGATTTATTTGCATTAGTCTTCCCATCTTGACTCTTTTTCTTACCTCGTCCTTTCTTTTTCCCATTAGAATTTTGATTTCCTTTGGGGTTGGCAGATTACACGACATTAACTGAAGAGGGTTGGGAAGATGAAGGGTTAGACGATGTGACCCAGTTGTTAGGAGCAGTTTGTAAAGACAACTACTGCAGTTGGCTCAACAAGTTCACTGCATTTGTGTCTACCGATCCAATGATACCATCCGCATGGGGACCTAGCTTCGACTTGGCTATATCAACCTTAGTCCTAGGAGCATCAGGAATTCTTTTTTGCAGAATATCGGACTGAGAATAAATCAATTCTAATTGTTGGGCCCTAAAAATAGCTTGCTCCTCAAAATAGACTCCGGGCAAGGAGACATTCTTAGAGACTTCAGGTTGTAAAGATTTCAAAAACCATTCGAGACAGTATTCTAGAGGAATTTCAGCTTTAATGAGCCTCTTTCTTTGTCTCCATTCTTGAATGTGATCAGAAATGTGAGTTGCCATATCCTGACGAAAATTGGCCAGAATTTTAGTTCCAGCATCATAATGGACAGGTAACTGGAAATGATTTAAGAAAACATTAGCTAAGTTGGCAAAAGATGTAAAGTTGCCCCCTAGCAACTCTATATACCACTTGGTCGCATTACCAGTCAAGGTGCATTGAAAAAGTCTCAACCTAATCGAGTCGTCAATAAGGGAGTTTGATGAGCACCACAAATGGAATGTGGTTACATGGTTGCCTGGATCTTCCCGCCTTTTCCCTCAAAATTTGGAATGTCTAAAGGGAGTTTGGTTGGGACCGAAGGCCAAGACAGATTATTTTTGATTGGATCGTTTGTTAATTTCTTGAGATCTTGCAAGTTCAATGTTGCTAGAAAAGGAAGCCTAGGAGGACCTTGGGGATTCCACCCAGACTGGGCGGGTCTCCCAAAGTTATGAAAAGATTGTCCTAGATTTTGAAAGGCACCAGGCTTCTCGAAGTAACCAAAAAAACTAGCTGAACCAAAAGGTAGACCTTATGATCCAGCCAAACTCAGAGTTTGACCAAATCCAGCCAAAAAACCTCCATAACTAGTGAAGCTCCCTCCTAAAGGATTATAAGGAGTCGATAACCCCTGATAAGGATTCCAAGTAGAAGCTAAGGGAGGAATACTTCAAAATGAACTAACTATGGAGTACGACCTATTCCCTTGTTGGATGAAAAATGGATTCCCAGTTCCCATGCCACTAACTACAGGGTTAGTCCAACCTTGACAAGGATTGTTTCTTTGTCCTGTAGAAGAAAAAGGCATAGATCCTATTGCCGGGTTGGAATGTGGTATATGACCACTTCCAAAAGGAAAACCCTAAAATGAAGCCAACCCACCCATCATGGATGTGGAGGTGCTAAATGGAACTAACGGAATACCCTGTGAATGGGTGCCAAACAGGAAGAATCCAGAACTAAAAACATTGGCTTGGGAATTTCCACTCGTACAAGGAATGGAGGTAGACCCAACTAAGGATGTTTTAACAAAAGACCCAAATAAAGATGCAAGGGGGATGGAAATAGTTCCTCCCACTTGTACTGATGTTGGAGTCTGCATACTTGTAGCACTTGTGGTAGAAGCCATGCTTCCAGTAGTGGCCATCAATGGCAAGTGCGTAATATGACCTAGACTTGACGGTCTATGCGTCAGAGTCCCAATGTATTGTAATACTTCTGGATAGTTAGATGGTAGGGGAGAATTTGGAGCCGCTGATGACTCTGGTAGTTCTTCTACCTCAATGTTATCTTCCGATTGAAAAAGAACTCGAGAAATTACTAGGGTGTTTCTCTCTAGTTCTGCGGAAGTACCAGGCCTATGCTGAACACTAATACCTTCGAGAGGAGGATCAATCCTCGATGCATCAACTGCCACGGGATGAAACCCACCAATAGTGTTACCTCTGCACCTCTTAGGAGAAGGCTCTAAACTTGGTGGTGAAAGACCACTAAGTATTTGAGACCGTCTAGGTGATCGCTCAACCACTTTGAATTTTTATTAAGGTCTAACTAAAGACTCAAGAAAAATTGAAAGCTAGACCAACTAAGAGCACAAAGCACACACTAAAAAGTCCCTAAAATATGTCAGCCAGTCAAACAACTTTCGAGTATTTCCACTCTGGGTGATGAGGATCGGACACGAAAATACAAGAAAGTGAAGTAAGGGGCCTTCTGAAGATAGTCTGGGATAATGATGGCCCAATCCTACCAGCGAAGGTAACAAAGGAAGTTACACTGACCTCCTAACAACAACTTGCGTTGGTGCAAGCCCCCAGGCTTCACAAGGGTGCCCTCCAGTGGTACCGTTGAGAGTGATACAATGTTTACCTCAGGTGCCACGGGATTCCCCTCCATAGCCACCTGTGTAGATCCCTAGGAGAAGCAACTAAGGTTACCAAATCGTGTTAGAAGCCAGGCAGAATAGTCTTGAGGTAATATCTGACAAGTAGGAGAGGGGGTATCTCTCTTCCTTATCTTCAAAAACCCTTGTGCTTAACTCCTAGATCTGGAGCTTTCTTGGTCTCTCTAACGCTATTGGATTTGCACTCACTATTCAGACTCCTATGTTTGATAGTTTAAATGGCCTTGGAGAGTTTTCTCTCCATACGCCTAATCCAAGGCCCTAAAATATCCTAAAACTTGTTGGTGTGTCTAACTTGACAATTATAAAAAAGTTTTAGTGTATTTTAATTAGTGCTTGTTTTTAAATGGGTTGTTCTTTAAGTCAAGGGATAAGCGGAAATGAAACTTGTGGTGTTTTGATGCAAAACAAATTAATAAAAACCAAACTATATGCAAATGTACTTGTTTTGTTCTTTGATGAAAGAAATTTCTACTAGGTTCAGAGGAACTTCAAAGAAAGAAACAAATTTTTATTTTCTTTTCTTTTACTCAAGCTTCACACTCACAAAAATTAACAAAACTACGGATGTCCTAAAAAGATGCACAAATCTATCCTAATGTAATGAGTACATGCTGATGCAAAACTTAAGACTACTCTAAATCAAGAAATGAGAGTAACTTGTTTATAAATTTTAATTTGCCACTTAAGATGTTTAGATAGAATATAAGTTGCTAATGCTCATTTCGTCCAAACACTAAAAGCAAGTACCAAGACAAACAAAAATGCAATTTCACTCAGAAAAAGAAACTAAATGAAAACCGAGTTCAAGAAAGCAAAGCCAAGTTTTCAAGAAGTTTTCTTCAAAAGCAAAAACAAAAATGACTTTTCAAAAGTGCTCTAAATATGAGTGAAACTTTATGATCGAAGAATAGGCAACAAAACACTTTATAAATTGACAAAACAAAATGGGTGAAAAATCAACAAAAATGTGTTTCAAGATGCTCTTAACAATCAGAAAGTAGCAACAAGAGCTTGGCAACAAAGACCAAAAGATCGAAAAGACAACTTTTAAGAAAGTGTGAATCAACAACTTTCGGAAAGTAAGAAAAGCTGATGGTCATAAAGATGTAGTTTTGACATGCAAACAACAAGTCACCAAAACAAGATTTGACACAAACATTGAGATCAATCTTTCTGCCCTGGAAGACCAAAGTAGCTGAGATTCCCAGCAAGAAATCTTGTGCGCTTAAACAAAAAAGATGATGCTTGCAACAAAACAAAACAAGACCAACATTTCCCAAAATCGGAGAGAGTTTGAAATCATGTACTTGCTGTAAAAGTCAAGATTGACACAAAAAAGTAATTGTTCAGGACTGATTCAGACCAGTAGCTAGATCTTCAGAAACAAAAATATTTGAAAAAGTTTGAAAATTTTAGGTATACGCGACTGTATTACTGTACAACTATGTGTATACACAACTTCTCCTAAGGAAACCTACGTATACGTGGGTTCACTTAACGAAACATGCGTATATATGCTTCTGTAAACTAGAAAAACAACCTATATAAAAGATCACAAGAAAAAACAAAAAACAATCCGAAGAAACTGATCAAACTTACAATTCAAGTTCCTACAGGAACATACTACATAGTGATAGCAAGAAAATAAAAATTTGAGCCTTGATTGGCTTGAACAAACCCAAACTAGGAACAACAATACTGTTGTCCCTAGTGGAGTCACCAATTCTATAAAGGGATAAATTCCCCTAGGGTCTTGGGTTGATACCCTAGCAGATCAGAGGTTATCTATAAATAAAAACACACATCCCACAAAGCCATGATGTTAATATAAACAAACTACGCGAAGAGCGGTGCAACTGGGGGTCCTTCATTTGGTAAGATCTAGCTAGGGTCCAAACCCTCTTGGAGTTCCTTTTAGTCCTTCAACCTGAATCTTCTTTCGTAGGTTCCAAGCGGAACTATCGTCCAGTTTCGTCCACTCAAGCCTTCAACAAATTCCTTCCATGACTTACTCCAAGATATCTCAAGTAGAAGAAAGACATCATAACACAAGGAAACAAGGGTTTCTTGTAATGAGGGGAGTGATGGAAGCACAAGAATCTTTAGACTTGGTCAAGGATAATCTTAGCAGAGTGATCTTTCTCTATCTCCTCTCCTCCATTAGGCCTTCCCATTGAAGCCTTTTATACTTCTCCAAAAGTAGTTTTTTAGTTGGGAATTCATTGGGAACAGTTGGGCCATGGGCACTAATAGGTAATCAATAGGTAAAACCAATGATCTCCACCTGAAATTAAGGAGTTTTATTTTTTTTTAAGTTTTTTCAAGACATATACGTGGGTTGGCTATACACAGACCCACGTACACACGTGCTTAGCTTAGGGAAATGTCGTGTATAGGGAGTAAAACATTGTTTTTCGAATATTTGGACCAAGTCTGGAAGGAGGGGTTGCCCTAGGCCATGAGTGAAACATCACAAACATCAAAAGTGAGATCTGGAGCTATAACAGTGATGTTATCCAGTGAGCTTTGAAGTTTATGCACAATCATTGCCTTATTAGTCATTGTGGAGTAAATCATCTCACTTGCCTATTTATGGAATTCAATTTGGTTAATAGGGTGAACATCCCTAGCCAAAACTTCAAACCACGTTTTCTTGTAGTCTGCTAATGATCTGGGCTACTGGACTATAGGCTGCATAAAGGTCATTTTCATCTTACCAGTTATAATGTCAAAGGCTGACATTAATCTATTCTGATTGGCAGGTGTTTGCTTGAAATACTTGGCATATGTTTCAACCTTTAATGCCTCATTCCTCAAATTGATTTCCTTGTACTTATCTTTTATATATTTCTGTTTATCCACTAGCTTGCTGGATGAAGAGGCTTCAATGCTAAGTTGTTTTTCAATGATTTGAGTATTTAGGGTAGAAGGTTGATGAGTTTCCTCTAAAACTGTTGGACCTTTACTCCTTCCAACCATTGTGTTAGTATCAGTGATTTCAGTTGTCTCAATGGTGTCTTCTTGCTCAGCTATAGGATTAAGCTTGGGCCTCTTCCTGTAATTGATTTCAAACCTGTCATCCGTAGTGTCCATCCCAGAGCTAAAACCTTCTTCCCTAGTTCTTTTTACATTTCTTTCCTCGTTGGATGGATTCTGTAGAGTGGGAGATCAGAGGGCTATTGCATGGCGAAGTTGCACAGACAGAGTTGGGATGTGGTTGGCAGGGCACGAGGTTGAATTACAATGAAACATGATTAATTTAGAAAGTAATCATAGGATATTAATATAAGAAATGGGTTAATAAAAGGTTGGGACCATGGGTTATATGGTGGGGGTTTTAACTATACACTAAGGTTTGGTGATTTAAAAGGGTGTCGGGGAATTTATAACATGGGGGACTTTAATTACATAATGCGGGGGTATAGTTTAGGAAATAACTTAGGATAAAAGGGGTTTAGTGGGGTTTTAAGGGGAAAAGGGGAAATTAATAAGGGGGAATGCATTATTTGTGATGGTAATGTGTTTTGCACTAGGGAAAGGGGTTTTGGGAAGGGGGAATGATTTTAATGGGTAATGTCTAGGGAAATGTGTGAAACAAAGGGATAATAGGTCAAAATGAGGGGAAAGGGTTTTTACAAGTAATGAAGGGATAATGAGGGGAAATTAATAAATAAAGTATGTGGGGGGTCTAGTGAGATGAGGGGAAATTAGTAAATAAGCTTTAGTGAATGTCCTTTCTCTCTGAAAAGTCCTCCTACACATGAGAAATAGGATTAAGCATGATGAAAGTGATTTTTGATTTAGCAACCTTGTGCATTTGCAAAAATTCTTCTACCTACCCTTTATTTACCCTACCATTTTCTCTTCATTCATTGGGTGCATTTGAACTTACTGACCCTTTATTTATTTTTCTTTGATAATAAAACTCTCTAATTCTCACCTTATAACTTCCAATGGCTCAAATTAAACTGATGAGCTCATTATTATTCTCTACCTAACTATTGATCTGCCAAGATTAAACAGTTTGGCTAGATATTTATTCGCTATCTATCAACATGAAATTTAAAGCATGAATGAATCAAGTTTAAACTATTTGACCATCATGGATTGTGGAATCTTTAACAAGCTGCACACAATCTTATTTTGCAAAGTAAAGTAAAAGGTAGTGGCATTTGCATTTGCACACTTTCATGATCTATTCTTGTCTCCTTTCAGGGTTCATATTTTTTACTTTTTTGATATTTTTCTTTGTTTTAGTACTTTGATTATTGTTTTAGGACTTACCCTATTTACATTTTTTATTTTTAATATGGGAAAACATTTTGCAAAAAGAAAAAGTATGTACAATATTACAATAGTAACCATACCAAATTCAAAATTATGAATCCTATTATTATAGGACCCTAACAGTGGCTCCAAATGGGGATGACATTTCCTGGTGAAATGTTAAGAACTTTAAGATCAGTAGCCTTTGGAACTTTGACTGTGGTTGCCTTGTAATTGTTCATCTATGATCTGCTTTATTAATACATATTATGGTACACATTTCAAAGCTTAGGGCCTTATCTTTGGGCTTCAACCTCAAAATATTACCATCTAATCCAATCTAAACTTTGAAATTTTTTATATAATCAGAAAAGTAAACAAATGAACTAATGTTAATCTGTGGAGAAATATTGCTTCAACATTCTACCATTGACTGGTCCTCCTTGTAGATCTGTTCCATCTAATTGTCTCAAGAAAAATCCATTGTTACCTCTGTAACCATAAATGGTGTAAGGACCTTGCCATAAGAAATCAAATTTACCTGTTTACCCTTCCCTTCTCTTCTAGAATCCCATTTGAGTACTTTGCCACCCATGTAAAAATCATTAGCTTTGGTTTTCTTGTCAAAAATCTTTTTGATTTTATCATGGATTACTTGTGATTTGACATAGACTTCTTCTCTAGTTTGCTGCAAATGTATTGTTTGATTTATCCTCCTTTGGATATCATTTGGTTCTACTTGCAAGTCTTGAATCATTTTCATCACCGGTACTCCTAAGGAGGATGGAAACACAACATCCATTCCATATACTAGCTGATAAGGAGATGTACCAATGGATTTTTTGGTATTTAGTCTCTTTTCCCATAAGGCATTAACCAGGTTTTTGTTCTAGGTCTTCTTGTTGTCTTCTAGTAGTTTCTTGATGATATTAACAAGGCTTTTGTTTGAGGATTCTGCAAGTCCATTACCTTGAGGGTATTAGGTAGTGTAATTTCCAAGGGTAATGTGATATCTATTACAAAAGTCTACCATTTTCATGGATTTGGAAGCAGTTGCATTATCAATAATGATCTTTTGTGGGCATCCAAGCCTAGAAAGGATATTGTTCTTAAGGAACGAAATGATGAAACGGTTTTTGCTTGTCTAGATGGGATGGCTTCTATCTATTTAGTAAAGTAGTAAGTGGCTCTCAAAATCCATTTATGCTGGGCTGAGGAGGATGGGTAAATTTCCCCAATGAAATCCAAACCCCATTGTTGAAAAGGCATTCATGTGGAGATGGGTTTGAGAGGTAATGGTAAGAGTTTCCTTTTTCCTTCAAAAATGTGGCACTTGTGATAGGAGGTCACATATTTCTTGATATCTACAAAATGGGTGGGCTAGTAAAAACCTTCCCTTAAAATCTTATTTGTAGTTGTCTTCTAGTATAGGTGTCCTCCACAATCTCCTGCATCAAATTCTTGCATAACTTTGTCAGCTTCATCTTTTAATAAACGATTCAATAAAATGCCACCATTATCTTTCCAAAATAAAACATTTTCTATGAAAAAATATTTCATTGATTTCATTTTCAAAAAATCTACTTTTAGTTCTAGATAAACCAAGAGGTGCTTGTAGGTTTAGTAAAACAAATGATATCTACATACGAAGGTGAATCTATGAAAGATTCATTGATCTGTGGAATTGTCATCTCTTCCTTATCGTCTAGGGCACCAATGAAATCTATATCTAAGGCCTGATAGTTCGATTCATCCATGATTTTAGCTAAACCTTGGCCTCTGATAAGTTTTGTATGCTTTATTTCTATGTCATATTCCAAAATGGTTGCAATCCATTTGCCTCTCTTTCCTTCAGGCCCATTCTGTGTTAATGTATCCTTTACTACTGAATTTGGAATATAAGCAATGATGTGTGAGTATAATATGTACACTCTGAAATATTTAATAGCTTTCACTAAAGCAAGTGCTTGTTTTTACATTATGTTGTACTTTAGTGTAGCATCTCTCAAAGATTTGTTGAAAAATGCAATAGGCTGCACATAGCCTTGATCATTCTTCTACAACAAGACTGCTGCAATAGTATGTTATGAAGCAAAAGAAAAAATTATAAAATATTTTTTGAAATCAGGACTTATGAGGACTGGTGTTTTGGTAAGGGCTTCTTTGATTGCCTCAAAAGACTATTTAGCCTCTACTATCCACTTAAGTGCTGAATCTTTCTTTAAAATGTTATTTAATTCTCTGATTAATTCTGCTAAGTTAGAAATGAAGCTTCTAAGAAAATTTATTTTGCCTAAAAATGATTGTAATTTTTTGATGTTTCTAGGATGAGTGATGTTTAGGGTTGCCTCTATTCCAGCTAGATCTATTCTAATTCCATCTTTTGATATTATGTGTCCCAAGAGTTTACCTTCTTCTAGACCAAAGAGTGTCTTTTTGGGATTCAAGGAAATACCAAATTTTCTACATTTAATAAAAATTCTTCTCAAATGATCTAGATGTTCATTATCTGATTTAGAAAACATTGTGATGTCATCTTGGTAAACCACTAGAAAGTCATGGATTTCTTTTGCAAAAGCTATGTCCATTGCTCTTTGGAATTTTTCTCCAACATTCATCAATCCAAAAGACATTTTTAAATACATGAAAGTACCCCAGGGAGTGGTAAATGCAGTCTTTGCTTAATCCTCTAGTTGAACTAAGATTTGGTTTCCATCAAGCAATGAAATTTTAGATGAGCCTACTACCCTCTAGAGGATGTGGTCCATTTTAGGGAGAGGATAGTTATATTTTAATGATACTTTATTCAAGTTTCTGAAATCAACATAGAGTCTAATTTCTCCTATTTTCTTTCTTGTCATGACTAAATTAGATAGCTAATCTGAATATCTAATTGGTGCTATGATTTGTGCATCATACATCCTTTTAACTTATTTTTCAATTAATGGCATAAGAATTGGATTAATTCTCCTAAGCTTTTGCTTAAAGGGTTTTTGATATTCTTTGGCGGATATCTGATGTTGAATAATGTTGGTATCATAAGACTTAAGGTCTTCATAACTCTAGGCAAAGACATCTTGAAAATCTTTAAACAGACTTATGCATTTTAGCTTTTCATCTGGAGGTAATGCTTTGGATATTTTGAAAAGCTTGGGTTTTTATTCTATTCGTATGTTACATTCTTCTATGTCTGATCTTAAAGGCTCCATTTTTTGTTTTCTAGCTACATCATTTGAATCAAACAAATATTCTAATGGGACTAATCCCTTAGGCAAAAAGTTATTTTTAAGGTTTAAAATCTCAGAAGCATCATTGGTTATTTCTTCTATTTCTACTATTTCTAAGTTATCTATTTATACTTTAGTGAATTTAGTGGGTTTATCTACATCTAAAGAATTTATATCTATCTCACTATTTATCATGTTATCTACGATACAATCAATATCAATGCAGTTTTGGAATTCTCCCTCAATATTCATGAAATCATAGATTTGAGAATCTTGTGAAAAAATTTGCCAATATTTCAGATTATTAGGTATAACAGATCTGCGTCTTACTTCTGCAGTGTACTGGTGGTTGGGATGAAAAGGTAATTTGCAAGCACTAGCAAAAGTAGCTAAAATTTGAGCTTGCATGTTCTATTTTCTAGGAATAGAAGCAAAACCAGTTTCAAGAAGTCCCTTAATAAGATCTAGAACAATTTCTCTATATTGGCTAAATCTAGGATTATTCATAGAATAATCTCCTTTAATTTGTTTCATGATCAATTCTGAGTCTCCCATGATAGAAACTCTCTTCGCTCCAAGTTTTCTTATAACTTGTTGTCATAAGATTAAAGCTTCATACTTTGTCATGTTGTTTGTGCTTTTAAAGATTAATCTAAAGGCATGACCTTCAAAATGATTATTTTCCATGTTATGAATCCAAACTCCTACACCTGCTCCTACTCTATTTAAAAATACATCAAAATCTAAATTCCATAGAGATGCATGTGTTATGTTTTCACTATTAGGTGCTTCGTATTTTTCTTCTACAACTATGATTTCATTTTTGTCATTTTCTAAATTATACAAGATAAATGAGTCCATATCAGAATGCATGGAGTATATAGGGAAATTTTTTGGTTTTTCTGCATTATTTGCCATGTATTTCATCAAGGTTTCCCTGTAAATATTTCTTTGTTGACCAAATACAGAGATGGTAGCATATGACATGTCTAACTGTAGAGATCCCTTCAATTTTTCTCCCCATGAGTGAGATAATATCATTCCATACTTGGGTAGGATATCAACAACCACTATGTCCATAAAAATACTTTTTGTTGGGCATTGAGCTAGAGTTACACACAAATATTTAATTAGGCCAAGGCATTTGACTTGGCTAGAATCAAAGGAAAACAGGTTCTTATAGGGTCTGGTGATATCTAAATTTAATCTTTCCATGATTTATTTATGCATTAGGTTATGTGATGCCCATGAATCTAGCATAGCATTATGTAAGGTTTTATCATGAACATTTAAGCTAATGTAGAATGGAGGGATACCCCCTTTCTATGGGTTCCATCTTCTTCTAGACCAAACAATAACTCAGGTTGATCATCATTAAGGTTTACAACATCTTCTCCTTCACCTATGTTTAGCGTTTCAGTGATTTATGCTTTGTATAATTCATTTTTCACTAACTCTATGAAAGGAACTGATATTTTCAATTTGGCTATCTCAGTCTTAATGTTGAATGGCAATTGAGTTTTTCTTGATTGCAAGAGATCTTCCTTAGCAATTATGGTTTGTGTACTTTTATCTTCTTTATCAGCACTTGGAAACTCAGTTTGTGTACCAACAATTTTGTTTTGAATTTTATAATTTGGAATAGTTTGAGTAATAGTTGAAGTTTGAGTTTTAGCTGAAGTTATGTCTACAATTTTTGGGTTGGAAGTCTCCTTAGTTCCATTAGGGAAAATTTGTAGAATTTTTGTCGCATGAGCTTTTGTTATTCTTTTAGTTTGGGTTTGGACTGATTTCTCAGTGGGAACTTCTGTATTATTTTTGCTTCTAAGGGTATACTATTTGTGAAATTCATAGATAGCAGATTCATAACCTTGTTTGCAGTCAAAGGACTCTCTAGATTCTAATTATAATTTCTATAACATGTGCAATTCATGTTCTTCTTGAGTAAGAAAAGCAACGTCTTCGTTTTTAATCCCCAATAGGTTTATCTGGGTGTCCTCGTCTTCTTCATGGTTTTGTTAACCTTCAGCATAATTTTCCTCAAAAGGTGTCTTGATTAGTTTATCAAGTATAACATCTCTTGTTTTTCCACTATTAGGGTTTTTCCTAAAGTTGGGGTTTCTTATTGGGGGTTCTTGTTGATCTTCCCACTGAGATTTTCTTTCCATATTTTCTAATCTATCCATTATCCTTTCTACACTTTTAGCTAAATTTCCTATCTTGCCATTTGAAGTCGATGTTTCCTCTTTAATGGTTACTCTTTTTCATTTCTCATCCTAGCTTTCTTAGCTAATAAATTTGCTTCTACACTAACATCATTACTTTTCAACTGTTCCAATGTTTCAGGGTTTCTTTCTCTCAATTGGTAAAACATATCAGTGTCAAAACCATCAGGAAATTTGATTAATGCTAAGTCTAGTGGAGGTTTAATATTTGTAGAGATTGCATTATAGATACTGTTGAACCTAGTACAATAGTCTTGAACAAATTCATCAGGAGCTCTTCAAATGTTTTCATATTCAAACGATATTTGTAAAGGATTTTTCTTTCTTTCCTATCTATCAATAAAAATCTATGGAAAGCAACTAAATCAGCAATATGATTAGCAGGTAAACCTTTAAACCATTTCTTAACATTCCCTACTAGTGTTTGGGAAAATAACATCATTTGGATATCAGACTCATCAATCTCATGTAACTCCAAATAATTAGTTATTTTATTCACATGTTGTTGGGTAGTATACTGACCAGTGGCATCAAACAAAAATATTTGACTTTGGTAGTCTCGAGGCATGGCATGTAGTTGTGCTGGTAAGACCAAAGGTGCATATCTGTCTGCCATGGCTAAGGATTTGGTTTGACTTGGGGCTAAAGTAATGGTGCTTGGAGAAGAACTTGAGATGGCTGTAGATAAACTAGATGAACTTGAGATATTTGGTTGCAGAGGAAGCTGAGGTATGAATGGGTTAAGGGAATGAACTGTGGTGGATATTATAGGTGAGGTGGTAGTAAATGAAGCTATATTTATAATTTTTGAAGACTCTGTAGAAATTTCAGGTGTAGCAGTAGTGAGGGTAGGTAATTCAACTCATTGTTGAAGATGGGATTTTTCTATATGCCTTATCAAAGTAGAGGCTAAAGATTCTAGTTTTTCAAAAGTATCCAAAACATGTTGATCTAAATCAGGATGTATAGGAACCCTTTTTGATTCAATAAATTGAATAAAATTGGGTTCTATTATAGTGTCATGAATTGAATTCTCAGATTTGGTTTGAAACAAAGAAAGCTCAAATGATGAATCAAACTAAATATCCTCTAAACTTGATAATTCCTTAGGGAGTGAATTTTCTATAATTAATTGACTATAACTTCCTTGAGTTTCTACCTTTTTTGGTTTTCTTAAGATTCTGTCAAGATCATCAATTATTGTAGCAGGGTTTGGATTTGGATCTACCCTGTTATAGTGTGTTCTCTTGGAAGCAAGATTTTTTTTTTTTTTATATTTTTTAATGAAACCTTTTTAACAACTCTAATATGACCTTAAGGTGCAAAAGATGATATTTAAGATTTCCTTAAAGTTTTATTAGACTGAGGTCTGTCCAGAGTATGGTTGCCAATATGTTATCTCTCTAAAATTTCCCTAGAGTTGTGTTGGATTATGGGGGCCTGACCCAGGTTTAGAGTTATTAAGCAAAACAAATCCCTACACTAGTGGAACTTTCAGTATCATCTCGCGGAGGACAGACCGAAGTCTCACCCGAAGTAGTATGGTATACTCGGGGATGCTGGAACTAAGTTTCCGCACCCTTGAGATAGATGTGATGTAGATTTATTCCAACTATGCTTGCCTTCATACAGGTTGCTTCGCGCTCTATTCTAACCTTCAGTACCTTTTCAATCTATTACAATCGACTTTTGCATAGCCCTAACCAGGGATTGAAGTCCTTTCACGTTGCTAAGGCAGCGAACTACTCTAATTCCCGAATTAGACTAAGTATCTTACTTATCTCATCAATAGATCTTAATTATCTCTGCGTAAACAAATATTCTTACTTGCGTCCACTTGACCAATACAATTATACACATTCACAAATCATATAAGCCTTAGAATTGAAATTCATACGCAACATAGCATATGCATAAAATAGGAAATAAATACGCGGAGATGATAGGAAACTTCTCTTTATTAATTCTTTCAAATGATTACAGACTCGACTCACCCTGTGCACTCATCTGTAGGGGTCCACACACTCAGCTACGAACTACTAGGCCTCTGTGCACTTAGATACAGAGTCTCTACCTACTTATGACCCAAAACTAGACTTTAAACTTCAGATCTATCTCGCATACATCTTCATCATTTTATACATGAATTATTTGTTGGCATTATGACACAGGTTTGGCGCTATGACATAGGTGTTGTCCTTGATGGAAACTCACTTAGATGACAGATCACAGTTCAGCTCTCAGAATTAAGGAAAAAGAGATATACGCAGGTTCCCCTTGACCAAGCCGCGTATACATGCGGGTTCGCCAACCAAAAGGCGCGTATGCGTATACACACACTTTCACACAAGGAAAGGTGGATACATGTTGAAAACTTGTTTTTGGCCTGTAGTATTTGGTCCTTGGTATTTTGACCCAGGGTATTGATCCAAGGTATCTTGACCGAAGTATTGACCCCAGGTATTTGGTCCAAGGTATTGCTTCTAAGTGGTTTTGGATCATGGCATTAAGTAAGGCCCAAGAATATAAAAGGAGGAGGAGATCATTAGGAAAAGGCACTCAAGTATTGAATATCTAATGAATAGCAATATCTAGAATACTAGTGATTGGGTTATGGTACATAGCTGGATCTGAATCAAGTAGGAACTTGAGTTCTTGAAGAAGGATAAGTTCTATTGAAGGGTCAAGATCTTAAGGCTTGAAGAGAAGTATCGTTGTGTGGTTTTTGATATTTTATAGTTGCGCATGTTTTGATCCATAACTCTAATGATCTGGGTATAAAATGATGTTTGAATAGTTGAAAAGGTTAAATCATCTTTTACAGACCTGTACACAGTTTTAGTATAGCAAAGGCACGTATACACACTGGTTCGGCAATTCAAAACAACATATACGCATGTTTTCCTTCATATAATAGTGTATACATGTAGGTTTGACACATTGAAGTAGCGTAGGTCTCATAAAATATGTTTTAGCTACCTTTGTTTACTGTTGCAGTGTTCTGGGTTTTGGTACTGTTACTGTGTTCTAGCTACAACATTTAGAGAAGTGATTGTTTGATTCAGTTTTGGTTAGTGCAAGGGAGATTCATTGATGCAGATATATTTTGATGTTTGATTGATGATATTGATGGATCCAGCCTAAAAATTTATGAAATGTGGTCCCTGGAAGAAAAGAGAATGTTATATCCTTTTGTAGGTAGAAGCCTACATACTAGTATAAGACTGCACCAGTACAGAAATATTGTAAAAAGAATTTTCTTATTAAAAGAAGAGAGAGACGAATTGTAGCAGGTGGTTTTCACCCACATTGGGTTTCCACCTTATATCTTGTGTGTGATTGTCTACTCTATTTTTACTGTACTTGTTACTGCTTATATGGTTATGACACACAGATTAAAGATCAACTGACTAAATAATGAGTTTACAAGGTATACGTTGGTTGCTCTAAACACAGTTGCGTATATACGCAAGTTGCATTAACAAAAATAGTGTATATAAATCTATTTATGGAAATGAAATATTGTTAAGTTGCTAATACTGATTCATCCCCCCCTCCTCTCAGTATTATTTCCAACAATTGGTATCAGAGCAAGTCCTTCAGAAGAAGCTTGGTCGCTTGAAGGAAGATCTATCATCATCAGTAACTATGAAAGAGAGGCATCCATCAGGTCATCAACCTTTAATGGGAGGAACTTCGTCTATTGGAAGGTAAGAACCACAACCTATCTTCAATCTCTTGGAACAAAGTTTGGGATATCATGGAACGAGGATACATATTTTCATCAGCAACTCCTATATATATGGTAGGTAAAAAGAAGTATGAAACAAATGCAAAGGATGTCAATACTCTACTGGGGAGTTTTCCACAATCAAAATTCGTCAATTTTATGTAGCTCAAAACCGCCAAAGAAATATGGGACAAGATAATTCTAAGCTATGAAGGAGACAATCAGGTAAAACGTGCAAAACTACAATCTCTCAAAATTCAATATGAAACTCTCAGAATGCACAATAATGAAAGTGTAGCTAATTATTTCTTACATATAGATGAGATTGTTAATCACATGAAAAACCTGGGTGAAGAGATAAAAGAAGTTACTTTAGTTGAAAAGGTTCTAAGATCCTTATCTTCTAAATTTGAATCAAAAGTTTCTGCCATAGAAGAAAAGTAGGATCTTCAGAGTATTACTATGTCACAACTGCACAGGATCCTAACTTCTTTCGAAATGAGAAAAGGGGGTCCATCAGATATGAGAGAATCCGCATTCAGAGCTTCAAGAAAAGAAGAACTCAATGATTCAGGACATACGTCAGAAGGAGAGGAAGAATCAAACTTTTTCAAGAACCTTCAACGAGGTTCTGGAAGATTCAGAGGTAAACTACCTTCAGATGTTTTTCTTATGGAAGAGTAGGTCATTATGCTGCCAAATGTCCTCACAAAGATAAGCTTGGTAAAGGTAAGGAATCAACAAAATGGAATAGGAAACAAAGTGTAAATAAGAAGAGCTACTATACGCATGAAGATAGTGATGGTTTATCAAATAGTGATGAAGATGAAAATAATAATGATTACATACTTCTGATGGCTTTTGAAGATGATGGTTTCTTGGATGCTTTAGATGAAGATGGTCTCTAAGAAGAAATTTCTAAATGTAAAATCTATCTAGAAGGAAAGAGTATGATTATAGATACTCTAACATTCCAACTTGCGGAAAGGAAAAAACACAATGAAAAGTTAGAATGTGAAATTGTGGGTCTAAGAAAAGAAATTGAGAAAACAAAAGCTCTCAATCTTAGATTTGCTAAAGGATCAAAAACTTTAGATGAAATGATCAAAGTGCAACATTCTCCTCTAATAAAGATAGGTCTTGGATATACTGAAGAACCATCTCAAGCACAAAATCCATCAACTTCCAAAAGCTATCTTGATGCATCAACTAGAAGTGAATAGGTTGACAATTGTCCACAGAGGCTTAAACCAGATCACCAGGTAAATTGAGTTCAATCTACTTAAAGGATGAACAGAAGCTGTAACCAACCTCAGGCAAATCATTCTCAATTTTCTTCCAGAATGAATGTCAATAGAAACTACAATCATCGGGTCAATAGATTCGATAATTGTAGGAATTTCTTTAATGGCCAATGGTTTTCATGTCATAACTTTGGACACAAAGCTGCTGAATGTGTTTCTTACAAGACCATCATGACTAGAGAAGCACGAAATTAAAGGAATGTGATTGGGATCACGAAAAGGACCTACAATAACTTTTTTACTCTTGAAAATGAAATAGAATGCTCTATCCGTCACAACTTCGGTCATGGAGACTCTTAATGTAGGAGTAAATTTCAGCAAACACCTTAGAAGGAGCAAGCTTCATTGGTTCCCAAAACATGGAAAAAGAAAGAACTGCAAACTGAAAGATGTGGTATAGCCTTATATTCAGAAGGACAAGAAAATCAATGGTACATCGACAGCAGATGCTCGAAACACATGATAGGTGATAAAGAAAAAATTTAGTCATATAGTGCCTTAGAAAAGGAACACCCATGTAGTCATAAAAGCTAAAGGTTCTGTTCTCTTAAAGAAAAGGTCAAAGCTGGGAATGTTATGTATGTTGATGGTTTAAAGCATAATCTATTGAGTGTTATTCAAATGTGATCAAGGAAATAAGGTAGTATTTCGATCAAATGGATGCGTTGTTTGTGAACTTGATATAGGAGAAACAATGATCAAAGGCATAAGAACTCCAAATAATTTATACATACTCAAGGGAGTACAACAACTATGCTATCTAAGAAAAAATGATGAACACTAGCTGTGGCACAGAAGATTGGGGCATCTAAGCTTCCCTTAGATAAGGAAAGCGTGCAAATTCCAGGTTGTTCGTGATCTTCATGACATTAGAATTCTAGAAAATACAATATGCAAATCATGTCAATTTGGTAAGAAAACCAGAACATGTTTCCCTGAGAAAAAAGGATCAGCTAGTAAGCAGCTTGAACTTGTCCATATTGATTTATGTGGTCCATCAAGGAAAAAGTCACCTCTTGGAGAAGAATACTCTATATTGTTCATTGACAACTTTTCTAGAATGTGTTGGATAGGACTTCTAAAGCATAAAGACAAAGCATTTGAAAAGTTCAAAGCCTTCAAATCTTTGGTTGAAAATGAATCAGATCGCAAAATCAAATGCCTCAGATCTGATCGAGGAGGGGAATTTACCTCAAATGAATTCTCCAACTTCTATAAAGAACATGGAGTAAGAAGGGAATTCTCTACCGCAAGGACTCCTTAGCAAAATGGAGTGGTAGAAAGGATGAACAAAATTGTTCAACAAATGGCTCGTGCTATGTTAGATGAGTTTGGAACTCCTACAACCTTTTGGGGTGAAGCTGCATTTGCTGCCATCACTATTCTCAACAAAACAAATGTTCGGGTAAACAACACTCAAACTCCTCATGAATTTTCGTATGGTAAGACTCCTACTATAAAACATTTCAAAGTTTTTGGAAGTAAATGTTACATCAAAAGGACTGATGAAAAACTTGGCAAGTTTGAACCTAGAGCAGATGAAGGCATTCTCCTTGGTTATGCTTCCCAAAGTAAAGCATACAAGTGTTATAGTAAAAGACTAGGAAAAATTGTTGAAAGTATTGATGTTGTGGTTGATGAAGTAGGCGAAAATTCAAAGCAGGTAAAAACTAAAGAGTGGGAAGAAGATGATGATTATAGTTCCATGTCAAATCAGACTAATGCTGAAGAAGAAGAAGAAACCAATGAAGCACTAGAAGAGCAAATAAGGAAAGAAGAAAAGACTCCATCCATATGTTCAGAAAAATCATCCAGAGACTCAAACTTTGGGACAGAAAGAGGCAGGTGTATAGACAAGACGAACTATTACAGAATCTTCAAGCTATATAGCATTGCTTTCCTCCATCGAACTACAAAATGTACATGAATCATGCAAATATGAATGCTAGGTCAAGGCCATGAATGAAGAGCTTGAGCAAATTGAAATGAATAATACTTGGGAATTAGTTCCTAGACCTCATGATAAGAATATCATTGGAACGAAATGGATATTCAAAAAAAAGTTGAATGAAAATGGGAAATTTGTTAGAAACAAGGCTAGACTTGTTTGTAAAGGATATGCTCAACAAGAAGGTATAGAATCTGAAGAAACTTTTGCACCTGTTACTAGACTAAAAGCCATAAGAATGTTCCTTGCTTTTTCTAGCTTTCAGAAGTTCAAAGTATATCAAATGGATGTGAAATCTACCTTTCTTAATGGAGATCTAGAAGAGGAGGTATATATTGAGCAACCAGATGGATTCATCCTTGGAAATGATCCAAAACTTGTATGCAGACTCAGAAAGGTTCTCTATGGTCTAAAACAAGCTCTAAGGGCCTGATATTATCGTCTTGACAAATACCTTCATCAACAAGAGGATCAGCTGATGGCAATATATATATCAAAATTGACAATGATAAATTGTTAATACTTGTTGTGTATGTTGATGAAATCATTTTTGGGAGTAATGAAGAAGCCATGAGTCAAAGCTTTTCTTTAGTAATGCAAAAAGAATTTGAAATGTCCCTTCTTGGTGAGCTCACATATTTTCTTGGTTTACAAGTTCAACAAAATAAAGATGGTATTTTTCTCTCACAAACCAAGTACCTCAAGCAGATCTTGAAGAAATATGGAATGGAAGATTCTAAACCAGTATGTACTCCTATGGTAACATGATGCATCCTTAGCGAAAATGATGAATCAACAACAATACATCAACCAACCTATAGATCCATGATTGGTAGTCTGCTCTATCTAACCGGTACCCAACCAGACATCATGCATGCATTGGGAATAGTTGGAAGATTCCAAGCAAATCCAAAGGAAGCACACCTTAAAGTAGTCAAAAGGAATTTTAAATATCTTCAAGGGACACAAAACTTTGGTTTATGGTATCCTAGAGATACAGATCTTACACTTCATGAATATACAGATGCAGATTGGGCAGGAAGTGTGGATGACAATGTTAGCCTCCTGCTCATAGCAGCTGTTCATCTTTCATGATTGACATTTTTACATGCCAAATATGTCATACTTTGCAGGCTGCAATGTTCCATATTTTCTACTGAGGCCAAAGAAGTGTCGATGAGAGTGTGCTAGTCCAAGTGCCTCTGCTGTATTCCAATTTTGATGAGTTATTCCATTTTTGAAGAATTTTCAGTTAAAGGGAGGTCCAAACAGCTTAATCTTGGTCTCCCTAGGTTTCAATTTCCTATTGTAGAATATAGAGAATCATTATCTATCCAAACAACCTAATCTTGGTAGATTCTTAGATAGGTAGAGAAGCAAGGGTGCTCAACAGCCTAATCTGAGCCCCTGGATGAAATAAGTATAGATGTAGATAGGAGGCCGGTTAAAAGAAAAAAGTTGAAAAGCTAGGTTTGCTAATTCAAGTGCACCCAAACCAAAAGAAGAAAAAATATTAGGTGTATTAGGCTGGGTAGGTAGTTTGAGGTTGTAGAAGCAGATTGGTAATCACTTGTGGTCTTGTCAAGAAATACTTATATCACTTATGGCATTAGCACCATGGCAGTTGTTTGGTGGTACAAAAAGGAAGCATGACTAACTTCCCCTTCTCATTTCCTCAGAAATCATTCACTAACATCCCCTCAAGGACCTTGGGATCTGCCCAGCCAGTCCTGTTTTCACTCCATTCTTGTTAAAAACCAAGTTGACATCTGAGTTGACTTAGTTAAAAGAAACCACATTTCTTGTGTAAAAATAATCTTTACACAATCCATCATTTCCCTTACATTTCCACTCCACCAAGTCATACTAACTCCTAACTTTATTATCTAGCTCCTTAAATCATTCCCCTATCCCCTACTATGTGAAAACTATATAAAATCCCAAAAATATTACATATCCCAGCCTATAGCACTATAGCTATGTAACATGGTTTGGGAGATATTGGTCCATTTGGGACTAATATAAACCCTTCTGCGTCTTAAACCCAGAGTTACTTTAACCCCTGGTTAAAGTAATAACCCTGGAACCCCGCTTTCATCTATAAACCTAAGCCTCCCCCTCCACTTGCATTGTTAATGATTAACCGAAACACATAACCCGCAAACCTAAATTAAAAAAAACCACTTTATTAAAGTTTTCCCCTGGCCGAAATCAAATTATTAATAAAGGAGCCATGGGCCTCGTCCCTCATCCTTCCATCGCCTCCTCTATTCCGCCATCCGTCCGATTGCCCGCGCCCTAGATCTATGGTGGGCGGGTCTTTTCCCCTCCGAACCTGTCGATGGTTAGTGTCCGAGAGATGGGAAGTTTTCCTGTCGTACTCCCACCATGCATCACCCTCTCGACTGTGGCAGAGCCCCCTCCTCCCAAACCACCTGTGCACAAAAGTGGTGCACCATGAAACCGGATACCGCTTCCCTTGCGTGACACAAGCACCACGTCACCCCGCCACGTCACCCTGCCACGTCACCCTGTTGACGTCATCCGCCGTACTAGGTCCCACTGCTGACATCATCCATCGTACTGCTGACGTCACTTGCCGAAAAAGGGCGCAAAGTGAAAAATTGATGCTTAGGAAGCCCGGAATCAAAATCTGAGGTAGTTTTTGATGCGCGATTAGCAATTAGCGCTTAGCGCTAATCGCGCATCGCTAAGGAAAAATGGCCAAAATGGAAAGCCTCAATTTGTAGCAATAATTTTTGCCTTGAAAGGGAAGAAAAGGGGTGATTTGACCGTTTCGAGCATATCAGAGGAAAGATCAAGCCCAGATTCAATTAAAAGAGTATCAGATCGACAATATCAAAGCAGAGGAGCATTAAAGACCATCCAAACAAAGTCAATGAATACCAGAACAGAGTTAAAGGCCATTAAAGCAGAGGCATATCAGATTTAATAAAGATCAGAGCCACCTGAGAGTAGTAGAACCGACTAAGAGCTGCAGATAAGAAATGGAGGGTGCAATGATTGCAGTGGAATAGAGACCAATGCACAGTTATGATGAATGGCCAGTGCATAACAGCAAAAGACAGATAGCCTCATTTTTTGAAGCAGCTGCCCCCAGCGCAACATTAGATTGATATTTTTACATTACTTGCAAGAGAAGTTAGGTTAATTGAATTTATTTCCTGAGATCGATTTTTGTAGATATTTTGCCTATAAATACAACCCTGAACAATGTAATAAGGGTTGGTGGGTTGTTTGGTTGATCTCTCATTTGAGATTTGCGCTGTAAATATTAAGAACTTCTGTAATCAAAGATTGTTGGAATGTTTGCATCTGAATTAGCTGGTTGTGATTTTAATGGCTAAAGAGCTTGTTATGGAATTCTCGTGCTTTCTCACGGTTCAATAAGTCTTTTCTCCCTCTATATATCAGTTTATACGTAGCAGTACCATCTATATATCATAATCTAAGTTGCAGGAAAAAGGAATAGATCAGAACTGGTTTTCATGCCCTCTGTGCTCAATTCTTGTAACATTTCTATGTTTTCCTCTGAATCAGTGATGAATATGCATTCTTAATTGAACATGTTTAAGATATATCCTTAATTATATGAATGATGTCTAGGAATTCTTCATTGCCCTATTAAGCCTACATCCACTTTCCCTCTTTGGCTGGATGAGAGATCCTTAATTGCCTCTCATCCCCTGACCTCCATTTCATCCTTGTTCTAGCATAAATAATTGTGCCATGTGTAGCTATCTTGCTCCATATTCCCCTCTTATACCAAATAAAACACACCCTTCAGTTCACATTCATGGACTCCATGCCCAATGGTTTGAACTTCTTACACTTTGCATGCTAACTCTGCTTGAATAGATCAACCATCCCACCAATCTAAATCAAAACCCATGTGCATCATATCTAGCCTAAAATCATCCCTTAAACAAATTTAAAACCCAAAGAGAGAGTCCTCTCTGACTGCTGGTAGGCTAGGACCTGCAGTCCAAAGCTTGGTTTGTGGTTACCTCGGCCGTATTCCCTTAGGAGTCAAAGGGAACAACCTGAGTGATAACAGACAGAAAAGCACTAGTGGTGATGCATTCTTCGTGGGTTCTATATTAGTGTCTTGGTTAAGCAAGAAACAAAGTTCAGTTGCATTATCTACAACTGAAGAAGAATATGTGGCTGCTGCATCTTGTTGCACATAACTTCTTTGGATGATGCAAACATTACAAGACATTCAAATCACTTGTACTCCACCCATCTCCATTCTATGTGATAATATAAGTGCAATTAGTATTTCAAAGAATCCTGTCATGCATTCCAAGACCAAGAACATACCTACCAAATATAACTTTCTCTAGGAACAAGTGCTTGAACAAAAGGTCAAATTGGAGTATATTCCCTCCAAGAAACGGGTTGCTGATATATTCACCAAACCACTGCCCAGAGAGACATTTGAATACTCGGACAGAAGCTGGGAGTAGTTGATGCATCTTCTTGCCATTGATACTTATCTGTTTTAGAGAAAAGTGGTTGTATATGAGTTTCATGAGGCATATCCCCGTACATACGTCGGTTACTGTGGATACAGTTGCATATATGTTGGTTTGAATAATATCAGTGGGATAGAATCAGGATGAAAAGAGTCCAATATGAGTCTAACAATGATCATTTGGCACAGGTTCAGGGGCATGATATACTTCTAATAATGCATTGTTGGCATTATCTTAGAAGATCTTGGTACAATTTCACAGTTGTTTTTGTTTCAAGTGGAACAGGTGTAGAGGGAGATCATGGTTGCTAATGGTGATTGACAGATGCTGTTGATGATAGTTGTTGATAACTATCTTGTTTTAGATCTTTTGACGCTATGTCATGTATATCTTTTATTAGCAAGGTCATGTAATGACCTATTTTGTTTCCCCACTTGGTTGGGTGTATGAGTCAATATTGATATATCCCCACTTGGTTGGGAGATGGATGTATGTGTGAGTCCTTGATAGGAAGGTCATTTATGATGTATACAGTCATGTTCTTCTTGTAGAAACTCCTTTTGTAGACCTTGCGTACAATCAGGAGGAGCATGAATAGCACACTTCAGCATATTAGAGAATTTAGCATGTACTCAGGGGGAGCATAACTCATTGCCCTTGATGAAAAAGGGGGAGAGTGACTTGGGGTTGCCATCAAGTCCAAAGGGGGAGATTGTTGGCATTATGACATAGGTTTGGTGCTATGACATATGTGTTTTCCTTGATGGTAACTCACGCAGATGACAGATCATAGTTCAAGCTCTCAGAATGAAGGAAAAAGAGATATACACAAGTTCCCCTTGACCAAGCCGTGTATACACGCAGGTTTGTCGACCAAAAGGAACACATGCATATACATGCACTTTCACGCAAGGAAAGGTTTGTACATGTTAAAACCTCTTTTTGGTCTGTGGTATTTGGTCCCTGGTATTTTGACCCGTGGTATTGATCCAAGGTATCTTGACCAAAGTATTGACCCTAGGTATTTGGTCCAAGGTATTGCTTCTAAGTGGTTTTGGACCATGGTATTGAGTAAGGCCTAAGACTATAAAAGGAGGACGCAATCATTAGGCAAAGGAAATCAAGTATTGAATATCTAATGAAGATCAAGATCTAGAATACTGGTGATTGGGTTATGGTACATAGCTGGATCTGAATCAAAGAGGAACCTGAGCGCTTGAATAAGGATAAGTTATATTGAAGGGTCAAGATATTAAGGATTGAAGAGAAGTATCTTTGTGTGGTTTTTGACATTTTATAATTGCCGCATGTTTTCATCTATAAATCTAATGATCTGGGTATAAACTAATGTCTGAATATTAAAAAGGGTAAATCATCTTTTACAGATCTGTACGCAGGTTGAGTATATCAAAGGCGCATATACACGCTAGTTCGGCAATTAAAAAGAGCGTATATGTAGGTTTGCCTTCATATAGCAACGTATGCACGTAGGTTTGACACATTGAAGTAGCGTATATCTCATAAAATATGTTCTAGTTACTTCTGTTTACTGTTACAATGTTCTAGGTTCTAGTTGTGTTCTGGTACTGTTACTATATTATGGTTACAACATTCAGAGAAGTGATTATTTGATTCAGTTTTGGTTAGTGCAAGGGAGATTGATTGATGTAGATATATTTTGATGTTTGATTGATGCTATTGATGGATCCAATCTGAAAATTTATGAGACGTGGTCCCTGGAAGAAAAGAGAAGGTTGTAGGCTTCTGTAGGTCAGCACCTACGTACAAGTACATCAGCTAGTACAAGAGCTAAGGGGGTTGTAGCTCCATTCTAGGAGAAGCTGGAGAATGAGAGAAGGTTGTAGCCTTTTGTAGGTAGAAGCATGTGACTGGTATAAGACTGCACTAGTAAAAAAATATTGTAAAAAGAAGTTTCTTATTAAAACAAGATAGAGAAAAATTGCAGCAGGTGGTTTCCACCCACATTGGGTTTCCAACTTATATTTTGTTTTCCTGGGTGTGATTGTTTGCTCTGTTTTTACTGTACTTGTTATTGCTTATATGGTTCTGATACACAGATTAAAGATCAACTGACTAAATAATAAGTTTACAGGGTATACGCTGGTTGCCCTAAGCACATTGGCATATATACGCAAGTTGCATTAACAGAAGTAGCGTATATAAATCTGTTTATGGAAATGAAATATTTTTTAAGCTGATTAATACTGATTCGCCCCCCACCTCCCCCCTCCCCCCCACCCCCCCCCTTAGTATTAAATTCTAACAATTGGTATCAGAGCAGGTCCTTCAGAAGAAGCTTGATCGCTTGAAGGAATATCTATCATCATGAGCAACTACGAATGAGAGGCATCCATCAGACCACAAAACTTTGATGGGAGAAACTTCTTCTATTGGAAGGTAAGAACCACAACCTATCATCAATCTCTTGGAACAGGAAGATATCGTGGAAGGAGGATACACATTTCCATCAACAACTCTTATAGATACGGTAGGTAAAAAGCAGTATGAAAAATATGCAAAGGTTTTCAATACTCTATTGGGGAGTCTGTCAAAATCAGAATTCATCAAGGTTATGCAGCTCAAAACTGCCAAAGAAATATGGGACAAGATCATTCTAAGCTATGAAGGAGATGATCATGTAAAACGTGCAAAACTACAATATCTCAAAATTTAACATGAAACTCTCAGAATGCACAATGATGAAAGTGTAGCTAATTATTTCTTACATATAGATGAGATTGTTAATCACATGAAAAACTTGGGTGAAGAGATAAAAGAAGTTACTTTAGTTGAAAAGGTTCTAAGATCCTTGTCTTCTAAATTTGAATGAAAAGTTTCTGCCATAGAAGAAAAGCAAGATTTTCAGAGTATTATTATGTCACAGTTGCATGGAATCCTAACTGCTTTCAAAATGAGAAAAGCGGGTCCATCACATATGAGAGAAGTCGCATTCAAAGATTCAAGAAAAGAATTACTCAACGAGTCAGTACATACGTTAGAAGGAGAGGAAGAATGAAACTTTGTCATGAACCTTCAACAGGTTTATGGAATATTCAGAGGTAAACTTCCTTTCAAATGTTTTTCATGTGGAAGAGTAGGTATTATGCTGCCAAATGTACTCACAAAGATAAGCTTGATAAAGGTAAGGAATCAACAAAATTGAATGGAAAACAAAGTGTAAATAAGAAGATATACTATACACATGAAGATAGTGATGGTTTATCAAATAGTGATGAAGATGAAAATAATAATGATTACAGACATATAATGGCTTTTGAAGATGATGGTTTCTTGGATGCTTTAGATGAATATGGTCTCTACGAGGAAATTTCTAAAGTTAAAACCTGTCTAGAGGAAAAGAGTATGATTATAGATACTCTGACATTCCAACTTTCTGAAAGGGAAAAACACAATGAAAAGTTAGAATGTGAAATTGTGGGTCTAAGAAAAGAAATTGAGAAAAAAAAAGCTCTCAATCTTAGGATTGCTAAAGGATCAAAAAATTTAGATGAAATTATCAAAGTGCAGCATTATCCTCTGATAAAGATAGGTCTTGGATATACTGAAGAACCATCTCAAGCACAAAAGTTGTCAACCTCCAAAAGCTATCTTGATGCAGCAAGAAGAAGTGAATAGGTTGATAATTGTCAGCAGAGGCTTAATGAAGATTACTAGGTAAATTGAGTTCAATCTACTTAAAGGATGAATAAAAGCTATAACCAACCTTAGGTAAGTCATTCTCAATTTGCTTCAAGAATGAATTTCAGTAGATTCGATAATCACATAAATTTCTTTAATGGCCAATGCTTTTCATGTCATAACTTTGGACACAAAGTTGCTCAATGTGTTGCTTACAAGACCATCATGAATAGAGAAGCACAAAATCAAAGGAATGTGATTGGGATCATGAAAAGGACCTACAATAACTTTTCTATTCTTGAAAATGAAATAGAATGCTCTATCTGTAACAACTTCGGTCATGAATACTTTGAATGCAAGAGTAAATTTCACCAAAAACCTTAGAAGGAGCAAGCCTCATTGGTTCCCAAAACATGGAAAAAGAAAGAACCACAAATTGAAATATGTGGTATAGCCTTATATGCAAAAGGACAATAAAATCAGTGGTACATCGACAGTGGATGCTCGAAACACATGATAGGTGATAAAGAAAAACTTTAGTCTTATAGTGCCTTAGAAAAGGAAAGGAAGGTCTCATTTGGAAATGACGCCCCTACAGTCATAAAAGGTAAAGGCTCTGTTCTCTTAAAAGAAAAGGTCAAAGTTGGAAATGTTATGTATGTTGATGGTTTAAAGAATAATCTATTGAGTGTTAGTCAAATGTGTGATCAAGGAAATGAGGTAGTATTTTGATCAAGTTGATGTGTTGTTCATGAGCTTGATATAGGAGAAACAATGATCAAAGGCATAAGAACTCCAAATAATTTATACATACTCAAGGGAGGACAACAACAATGCTATCTAAGCAAAAATGATGAACACTAGCTATGGCACAGAAGATTGGGGCATCTAAGCTTCCCTTAGATAAGGAAAGCATGCAAACTCCAGGTTGTTCATGATCTTCCTGACATCAGAATTCTAGAAAATACAATATGCAAATCAATTTGGTAAGCAAACCAGAACACATTTCCCTAAGAAAGAAGGATTAGCTAGTAAGCATCTTGAACTTGTCCATACTGATTTATGCGGTCCATCAATGAAAAAGTCACCTCGTGGAGAATAATACTTATATTGTTCATTGATGACTTTTCCAAAATGTGTTGGATAGGAATTCTAAAGCATAAAGACAAAGCATTTGAAAAGTTCAAAGCCTTCAAAGCTTTGTTTGAAAATGAATCAAATCAAATCAAATGCCTCAGATCTAGTCGAGGAGGGGAATTTACCTCGGATTAATTCTTCAACTTCTGTGAAGAACATGGAATAAGAAGGTAATTATCTACCACAAGGACTCCTCAGCAAAATGGAGTGGTAGAAAGGATGAACAGAACTGTTCAACAAATGGGTCGTGCTATGTTAGATGAGTTTGGAACTCCTGCAACCTTCTGGGGTTAAGTTGCATTTGCTGCCATTACTATTCTCAACAAAACAAATGTTTGGATAAACAACACTCAAACTCATGAAATTTGGTATGGTAAGACTCCTACTGTAAAATACTTCAAAGTTTTTGGAAGTAAATGTTACATCAAAAGGACTGATGAAAAACTTGGCAAGTTTGAATCTAGAGTAGATGAAAGCATTCTCCTTGGTTACTCTTCTCGAAGTAAAGGATACAAGTGTTATAATAAAAGACTAGGAAAAATTGTTGAAAGTATTGACGTGGTGGTTGATGAAGCAGGTGAAAATTCAAAGTAGGTAAAAACTGAAGAGTGGGAATAAGATGAGGATTATCCTTCCACATCAAATCAGACTAATGCTGAAGAAGAAGAAACCAATGAAGCAATAGAAGAGAAAATAAAAACAGAAGAAAAAAATCCATCCATATATGTTCAGAAAAATCATCCAGAGACTCAAATTTTGGGACAGAAAGAGGCAGGTGTATAGACAAGACAAACTATTACAGAAGCTTCAAGCTATCTAGCATTGCTTTCCTCCATCGAACTGCAAAATGTACATGAAGCATGCAAAGATGAATGGTGGGTCAAGGCCATGAATGAAGAGCTTGAGCAAATTGAAAAGAATAATACTTGGTAATTAGTTCCTATACCTCATGATAAGAATATCATTGGAACCAAATGGATATTCAAAAACAAGTTGAATAAAAATGGGGAAGTTGTTAGAAACAAGGATAGACTTGTTTGTAAAGGATATGCTCAACAAGAAGGTATAGAATTTGAAGAAACTTGCGCACCTGTTGCTAGAATTGAAGCCATAAGAATGTTCCTTGCTCTTTCTAGCTTTTAGAAGTTCAAAGTATATCAAATTGATGTGAAATATACCTTTCTTAATGGAGATCTAAAAGAGGAGATATATATTGAGCAACTAGATAGATTCATCCTTGGAAATGATCCAAAACTTGTATGCAGACTCAGAAAGGTGCTCTATGGTCTAAAACAAGCTCCAAGGGCTTGGTATTATCGTCTTGACAAATACCTTCATCGACAAGGTTTTTCAAAAAGGATCAGCTGATAGAAATATATATATAAAAATTCACAACGATAAATTGCTAATACTTGTTGTGTATGTTGATGATATCATTTTTGGGAGTAATTAAGAAGCCATGAGTCAAAACTTTGCTTTGGTAATGCAAAAAGAATTTGAAATGTCCCTTCTTGGTGAGCTCACATATTTTCTTGGTTTACAAGTTCAATAAAATAAAGATGGTATTTTTCTATCACAAACCAAGTACCTCAAGCAAATCTTAAAGAAATATGGAATGGAAGATCGTAACCAGTATGTACTCCTATGGTAACAATATGGAGCCTCAGCGCAAATGATAAATCAACAACAGTACATCAACCAACATATAGATCCATGATTGGTAGTCTACTCTATCTAATAGGTACCGACCAGACATCATGCATGTAGTGGGAATTGTTGGAAGATTCCAAGAAAATCCAAAGGAAGCACACCTTAAGCAGTCAAAAGGATTTTTAAATATCTTTAAGGGACACAAAACTTTGGTTTATGGCATCCCAAAGATACAAATCTTACACTTCATGCATATAAAGATGAAGATTGGGAAGGAAGCATGGATGACATAAAAGGCACTAGTGGTGTTGCATTCTTCATCGGTTCCAGATTAGTGTCTTGATTCAGCAAGAAACAAAGTTCAATTGCATTATCTACAATTGAAGCATAATGTGGCTGCTGCATCTTGTTGCACACAACTTATTTTGATGATGCAAACATTGCAAGACATTCAAATCACTTGTACTCCACCCATCGCCATTCTATGTGATAATACAAGTGCAATTATTATTTCAAAAAATCTTTTCATGCATTCCAAGACCAAACACATACCTATCAAATATCACTTTCTCCAAGAACAAGTGATTGAACAAAAGGTCAAATTGGAGTATGTTCCCTCCAAGGAATAGGTTGCTGATATATTCACCAAATCACTGCCCAGAGAGAAATTTGAATACCTTAGACAAAAGATGGGAGTAGTTGATTCATCTTCTTGTCATTGATACTTATTTGTTTAAGAGAAAAGTGGTTGTACGTGAGTGTAATGAAGCATATCCACGTACATACTTCGGTTGTTGTGGATATAGTCATGTATATGGTTGTTTGAGGAATATCAATGGGACAAACTCAAGATGAAAAGAGTCTGATTTGGGTCTAATAGTGATCATCTTCAACAGGTTCATGGGGAGAATATACTTCTAATAATGTGTTGTTGGCATTATCTTAAAATAGCTTGGTATAATTTCACAATTGTTTTTGTTTCAAGTGGAACAAGTGTAGAGGGAGATCATGATTGCTAATGGTGATTGACAGATGTTGTTGATGATAGTTGCTAATAACTATCTTGTTTTAGATATTTTGTCTCTATGCCATGTATATCTTTGATTATCAAGCTCATGTAACGACCTATTTTGTTTTCTGACTATGCCTGGGATGGATGATGTAATGTTCTTGTCCTATCATGTATCCCCACTTGGTTGGGTGGATGAGTCAATCTTGGTATATCACCACTTGGTTGGGAGATGGATGTATGTATGAGTCCTTGGTGATAGGAAGGTCATTTATGATGTATAGAGTCATGTTCTTATTGTAGAAACTATTTTTGAAGACCTTTCTTATAGTTAGGGGGAGCATGAACAACACACTTCAGCATATTAGAGAATTCACAATGTACTCAGGGGGAGCATAACTCTTTGCACTTGATGAAAAGGGAGGAGAGTGACTTGGGGTTGCCATCAAGTCAAAAAGGGGAGATTGTTTGCATTATGACATAGGTTTGGCGCTGTGACACAGGTGTTGTCCTTGATGGAAACTCACTCCAATGACGGATCATAGTTCAGGCTCTTAGAATGAAGGAAAAAGAGATATATGCAAGTTCCCCTTGACCAAGCAGCGTATACACGTGGGTTCGTCGAACAAAAGGTGTGTATGTGTATACATGCACTTTCATGCAAGGAAAGGTGTGTACATGTTGAAAACTTGTTTTTGGTCCATGGTATTTGGTCTGTGGTATTTTGACCCGTGGTATTGATTTAAGGTATCTTGACCAAAGTATTGACCCCGGGTATTTGGTCCAAGGTATTGCTTCTAAGTGGTTTTGGACCATGGTATTGAGTAAGGCATAAGACTATAAAATGAGGAGGAGATAATTAGGTAAAGACACTCAAGTATTGAATATCTAATGAAGATCAAGATCTATAATAGTGGTGATTGGGTTATGGTACATAGCTAGAACTGAACCAAGCAGGAACCTGAGCACTTGAAGAAGGATAAGTTCTATTGAAGGGTCAAGATCTTAAGGGTTGAAGAGAAGTATCTTTGTGTGGTTTTTGATATTTTATAATTCGCACATGTTTTGATCTATAAATCTGATGATCTGCATATAAAATAATTTCTGAATAGTTGAAAAGGGTAAATCATCTTTTACAGATCTGTACACAGGTTCAGTTTAGCAAAGGCACGTATACACACTGGTTCGACAATTCAAAACAACGTATACGTAAGTTTTCCTTCATATAGCAGCGTATGTACACAGGTTTGACACATTGAAGTAGTGTATATCTCATAAAATATGTTCTAGCTACTTTTGTTTACTATTGTAGTGTTCTAGGTTCTGGTTGGGTTCTGGTACTGTTACTATATTCTGGTTACAACATTTAGAGAAGTGATTGTTTGATTCAATTTTGGTTAGTGAAAGGGAGATTGATTGATGTAGATATATTTTGGTGTGATGGATCTAGTCTGAAAATATATGAAACGTGGTCCATGGAAGAAAAGAGAAGGTTGTAGCCTTTTGTAGGTCAGCACCTATGTACTAGTACATCAGCTAGTACAAGAGCAAAAGGGGATGTAGCTCCCTTCCAGGAGAAGCTGCAGAACGAGAGAAGGTTGTAGCCTTCTGCAGGTAGAAGCCTACGTACTGGTATAAAACTGCACCAGTACAAAAATATTGTAAAAAGAAGTTTCTTATTAAAAGAAGTTTCTTATTAAAAGAAGATAGAGACAAATTGTAGCAGGTGGTTTTCACCCACAATGGTTTTCTACCTTATATCTTGTGTTCTTGTGTGTGATTGTCTGCTCTGTTTCTACTGTACCTGTTACTACTTATATGGTTTTGATACACAGATTAAAGATCAAATGACAAAATAATAAGTTTACAAGGTATATGCTAGTTTCTCTAAACACAGTTGTGTATATACGCAAGTTGCATTAATAGAAGTAGGATATATAAATCTGTTTATGGAAATGAAATATTGTTAAGTTGCTAATACTGATTCACCCCCCCAAGTATTATTTACAACATTATTAATTATCCTTAACTACTTAGAGGTTCGCTCTATTTATACAATCCCATGGTCTGCGCCTCCAGCTGATATCACACTATCAAAATAAGGGCAGACAACCCTATGACTCTTTAATAATGCTCCGCTCCCACAGAATGCAGATCCTTTACATTGGAATTAAAAAATTAGACCAAAATCTAGGCTCTAAGCCCCAAAACTTCCCTTGGGCGATCTCACACTCAACAAGCCCCCAACTTAAACATCGTGATTCACCCTCGATTCACTCTCCAGGTGTGGAGATCTTAGTGTGAATACCTCCCAACTCTTAACGGATTGCTGCAAGTTTAGGAGCACACTGAACTGTTTCCTACTAAACTTCATCTATGCGTTGTTCGGTGATTGTTGTTACTAAATTGTTGCCCTAAATCCTCTCCTGAGTTGCTTGCAGTTGTGCAAGCTTTGCTTCAATGGAGGTTGTAATGGTATAAGCCTCATCGATCCACAACTGTAGGTGTGCTTTCAAAATTGCCTCTTTATTCCGAGTGGCATCCATCTGTTCCTTAAGTGCCTTGGCCTCCTACATCCTTGCAAGCCTATGTGTAATGGAAACCTTCTACATGGTCCCTTTTACCTCATCGTAATTTTTCTATAGCTCACGCACCTGTCTCTAGGATTTCTATGTTCAGGTCCTCCTGTAGGGTAGTTAGGACTTCGAATGACTGCTCGAACAACTTCATGCAATCTATCACTGCACTATCAACCATTGCCATTACTGTTGTGACCATGATGGTATGCTATTCTTTGAGCTCTTGCGGAGTTGAAGGTTGGGCATTCAACTGGAGTTCTGCGATCTACAGGTTCAGCTCCAGCTGAACCCTGGTTATTTCTTCTCTAGCGTTATGCACACTTGTGGCTAACTTATTCTCGCGCTCCCCCATTAGTTCCTCTACTTGGATGGCCAATTCTGGGACCATATGGTAGTCTTCCTCCACAACTTGCATGTTTTGTTTGTTCTACTCCATGAACTTATTGTGTTGTAGGCTCAACTTCTCATTGCTGATGCGATGCTCACTCATTACCTGTATAGTGTGACTCTCCCTAGACTGAATTTCTAAAGTAACTCCATCCTACATGAGATAGAGCATCTCCCGAGGGAGCGCAACCATGTTTAACCTGACCCCTTTCAAGCTTCTGACTATAGGTATGTCAACCTCATTCTCTATAATGAGCGCTTCATCTCGTATCACTATTGTGTTGGTCATCCTGGCGCACAACATTTCCTTGGCAGCTGAAGTGCCGACTGCGAGGCTGGTGGACACTGCACCAGCCTATGGAGTGTGTACTTGCAACTCCTGTATCTATGTCCGGAGAGCCCCCAATACCAATTGGTGTTTCTCTAGGGGTCTACGCAGTCAGTTGTGGACTACTAAGCCTCTGCACACTCAGTTGCAAAACCTCTACCTAGGCTATAACCCAAAACTAGACTTTACACTTAAGATCTATCTCGCATACATCTTCATTTCATAGACTCATTAGCTACCTTTGACTACTTAGAGCCTTGCTCTATTTATACAATCCCATGGTCCATAGACCATGGGTATATCTTCTACAGTTGACATTACATTATCAAAATAAGGGCAGACAAACCTATGAATATTTAATAACTACGTGCTCCATGCCCACAAAATGCAGAGTATTTACATTGAAATTACAAAATTAGACCAAAATCTAGGCTCTAAGCCCCAAAACTTTCCTTGGGGGATCCACACCCAACAGGCCCTGTTACATTGAAATTTGTCACCATGACTATCTGCAATTAGCATGGCTCCATCAACAGTCATATTATCCTCCTTGGCAAGCCTTATACCTCTGCTCTCCATGTCAAACTTCAAGAAAGAGAGAAAGTCATTAAAAAACATGTTTATCTCTGGGTACGCAGGTTCTCTCTACCTTACCTGCATGTACGCATTCCAAGTTCATTATACCTACGTACTTGTACACTCTGTATGTCAAGGGTTGGGTGCGTAACCCTGTAAAGGTCAAAAGGCGTGAGTTTCATCTTAAAAAAGTCACTTGTGGTCATTTCTAGAGAATTCTAGAAGATTGTTTGACGTGTATTGAGCGCCTCTAGATGGTTCATGCATCCCTATGAAAGAGGAACTTATCCCATCAAGAGAGGAGCTACCCCATCCAAAAGAAGGAGTATCCCATTGATGTTGGGCCTGATTAACTTCCTCTAGAACACTATAAATACAGGCATTGGGCCAGAGGAGGGGAGGTTGAAAGCTGAACATTCCAAAGGGTAGATGCTGCTGGAATTATGACTTCCATTGTTAACTTGTGAGGAGAGATTACCATCCTTTCTTGTTGCCATATTGGAAGTGGGTGAACTTGTCAAAGTAGGGAAAACTCTTGCTGGGGCCTGGGAGAACTTGCACAACACCAAGGCTCAAGTTGTAATGGTTTCTTTTTTTGTTTCCTTAATACAAATAAGTCCATTCTTCTCAATGATTTGTTGTTAATGAATTGTTTCATATACTCCTTGGTCTATATGTTGAATATGCTTTGTTTTATGGAATATTCAGGTGTTATGTAATCGTTTGATTGTTAGTGTATGCAGGTTTCAAAGTGAAGGAGGAGCTCATCTGGATCAACGAAGCTAGGCTGCTACAACAAGTGTTGGACCTAAGGTAAGATCGAAAAACACTTGGTTTCTTATAGGATAATGTATATTTAGAGAAGGATTGCTCTTACTTGTTTTGTTTGTCACTAGAGAGTCTTAGACTCCTAGGGAGGTTAGTTTTGTCAGCAAAAATAACTCTTTCCACATGACAAGTCCCTTCTATTTTCATTTACTGTTTTTGTTAAAATGGCTTCTATGACTTTATTCGTACTTTCCACCTGCCCATTGGCCTAGGGGTGATAAGGTGTAGCCATTTTATGCTTAATGTGATATTTTTGGAGTGTATCTTTGAAGCCATGAGAGTTAAAAGGAGGTCCTCCATCTGTGACTAGCTCTCTAGGCAATCCAAACCTAACAAATATTTCTTCAAATAAAAAGGTTAAAACTGATTCTTCATTAGCTCTGAGGAGTGCCTTAGCTTCTACCAATTTAGTCATATAATCTGTGCAAACCAGTATATAAACTCTTTGATTGGATGGAGGGTTGATGGGACCTATAAAATCTAGCGCCCATCTTTCAAAAGGTTCAAGTATTACCTGGGGATTGAGTGGCATTTCATCCCTGTGATTAGGCTGGCCGATTCTCTGACAGCTATCGCAGGCCCTAACATATTTCTTTGCATCCTTGAAAAGTGAGGGCCAATAATAACCCATTCTAAGAACTTTGTGTGCTTTTCTTTTCTCAGCAAAATGCCCTCCATAAGGGCCATCATGACAAGCCTTCAATATATCATAAACTTCATCTTCTCTGATGCATCTTCGAATTTCCTGATCGAGTCCTGTGTGAAAAAGACAACCGCTTATCCAACTGTACCTAGCACTTTGCTGAACGATCTTTCTTTTTTCTCTATGCGATAGGTGTGATGGTAGCTTCCCTGCAACTAAGTAATTGGCAATGTCTGCATACCAAGGTGAGTGAGCAGATACTACAAATAAATATTCATCAGGAAAGGAATCATCTACTGGAGTATTTTCATCAGTTTTTAGCCAAGAGAGGAAATCAGCAACTACATTTTCTTTCCCTGGTCGATCTACAATTGTGATATCAAATTATTGTAGTAATAATAACCATCTGATAACTCGAGCATTTGTAACTGATTTGTTCATTAAATATTTAATGGCCGAGTGATCAGTATGAACAAAAGTAGTGTAACCAGTAATATAATGTCGAAACTTATTAATAGCATAAATGACTGCTAAGAATTCTTTCTCGGTAACTATATAATTAAGTTCAGCAGGGGTCATATTTTTACTAATAAAATAGATAGCATAGGGAAGATTGTTTTCTCCTGACCCAAGACAGCTCCAATTGCAGTATCTGAAGCATCAGAGGATATATGAAAGGGGAGGCGCCAGTCGGTCCTCTAAGAATGGGAAGTTGGCTAGACAATTGATGTTTAAGTTCAGTAAAATGCTTTTTGACAACCATCAGTCCACTTAAATTCAGCATTTTTCATAAGTAACACAAACAAAGGAGAAGCTATTTTAGAGAAATCCTTGATAAATCTTCTATAATATCCAGCATGTCCTAAAAAACTTCTTACATCAGTTTGTGACTTAGGGATAGGAAGAGTCTGAATTACCTGTACTTTAGCTGGATCAACTTGAATTCCTAGGAATGAGATGAAGTGTCCCAATACAATCTCTTGATTCATCATCATATGACATTTTTCAGTACTTAAGGCAAGATATGCTTCTATACATCGTTTAAGTACTTTCTCAAGGTTTTGTAATGCATATTCAAAAGTCACACCATAAGGAGTAAAGTCATCCATAAATATTTCTGAGGAATCATTAAGCATCTCAGAAAAAATCCCTATCACTGCTCTTTGAAGTGTTGTTGGGGCATTACATAGTCCAAATGGAAGAATTCTATAGGCAAAAGTCCCCCATGGACTAGTAAAAGTGGTCTTGTCTTGATCTTGGGGTGCAATCTTGATCTGATTATATCCACTAAATCCATCCAAAAAGGAAAAGAATCTCTTACTTTCCAAATTGTCTAGTACCTGATCAATAAATGGTAAAGGGAAATGATCTATCTGAGTGGCCTTATTTAGAGCTCTATAGTCTACACACACTCTCCATTTCCCATTTTTCTTAGTACAATTACTAATGGAGAACCCCATTCACTATCAGATATAGGATATATAAATCCTGCATTCAGCGATTTTTGAAGTTCCTCCTTCACAATTTCCCTTAAATTGGGATCCGTTCGTCGTTGGGGTTGACAGACTAGGTGAGATCCCTCTTTAATATAAATACAATGAGTACATAATTCAGGAGAGATTCCCTTCATATCTGTGTAATCCCATGCAGATGCTTCTTTATTCTCACGGAGTAGCTTCATTAACTGTTGTGTTTCAGCATCTGTTAGGTTAGGGTTTATATTTAATGTTTTGCTAGGCTCGATTTCCACTGATATACTTTTGGAGGAGATACCAACTGATATTTGAGATAAATTTTTAGTTCTAAGGTTTTGCTGAGATTCAGATTCCAAGATTGTAGTCAAGTGATCATGTATTTCAGAGTTGACTGAAGAAGGTTCAGAAATAAAATTGCTAATTAATTTATCCTCGGTTGAATCTTTAAAAGTTAAAGCTTGTCCGATAGTCAAGATGGGTTGGGTCTCATCATCCTCATAATCTAGCCATGCAGAGTTATCATTATTAATCATAAGTGTAGCATGAGGGTAAAGAGTAAGTTGATTGGTTTCACATCCATTAGAAATTGTCATTGAACCTGATCTAGAGCTGATGAAGGCATCTGTTGTAGCCAGCCAAGGTCTCCCTAAAATCAATAGATGACCCCCCAACTTTGTTTTAGTCTGTAATACAACAAAATCAGCTGGGTAGTTCCAAGATTCGACTGAAATTATCAGGTCTTCAATGACTCCTTCAGGTTTGATTGTGGAGCAGTCAGCTAGCTCTAGAATGGTTGGGGTTTCCCTAATTACATTCTTTAACTATAATAATTGTGCGGTTTCAAGTGTCATAATGTTTATTGTAGCACCTAGATTTACTAGAACTCTAGAAACAAAAGTTTTTCCAATCTATACTGTGACCGTAGGATGACCAGGGTCACCACATTTCACAGGAGGGGTTTTTCCTGACATTAGAGCAGCTAGATCACCCATCACATGAACTGTGAGGGGATCTTTAGCTTTTCTTCCAGGTTTCTTAATGCAAATATCTCTAACAGTTCTAGCATAAATTGGTACATCTCTCAGTGCTTGTAAAAGTGGAATTTTAACATATAAATTCTACAATTCTCCTAAAAGATTAAAAGCAGGTGGCTCAATTGTTTTGGTAAGAGCCCGACGTTCAGGGAATGGTGGCTCTGCTGTTTCAGCAGTCTTATTAGGGAATGATTCAACTGTTTCAACATTGTTATTAGATGACTTTTCTTTTGCAGTTTCTTCTTTATCAGAGTCAGAAGAAGTAATTTCATCAATAATGGGTTCAACTATTCTCCCAGAGCATAAATGAATATCATTACATTGTATAGGGAAAACAGGTTGGTTTTGAATATAAATTACCTGCAGGGCTTTATTGTTATTTTGGTTGGGGTTAGGTTGCATAGGCAACTGGGGTCTCATTGTTTGACTATTCGGTGGAGCATTTGATGGTAAGGAGAGAAATTGTTGATACTGGGGAAATTGGTTTGGGAATGGGATCTGTTGAGCTGTCCAATTTGGGTTCCATTGATTAAAATAGGATTGTTGTAGAGCCCAGGGATTCCATACTGTAGGATCAACAAAAGGAGGATTTGGTTGTTGCATGGGTGGGAAATTCATTTGATTAAAGGGTGGGTATTGCTTTTGATTCAAGGGCGGGTAATTTTCTTGAAATGGAGGATGATTGTTCCAACAATTAAATGACATGTTAGAATTCGTACCTTGTCCTCGTGGTTGCCATTGCCTCCTCTGTGTTAGCAAGTACACTGCTTCAGCTTCCTCTTCAGTTGGCTGCAGTGCTGCTTTTATTCCTGGTAAAGAAGGGCATTGTTGAGTCTCATGGTCCTTCTCACAAATAGTGCAAATTGGTACCTTGTCCAGTGGGCATTCCCTTAGTGGGTATCTTTCTCTACATTTAGAGCAGAAAATAGCCAAAGCAGCTTCTGCTTCTGCCTGCTTCTTTTTAACCTGCAAGGTATCAATTTGTGAAGCAAAAGAGCTTAACATTTCAGTTTTAAATTCTTCAAGTAAGTTACCTATTTCAGCCCGTGTTGCTCCTCCACTCGCTGATTTTTGGACCCTTGAGTATGTATTATCCTTGCTTTTTGGTCTGCTTGCTGCTCCTCTTGAACATCTCTTACAGAGGTTGACAATCTCATCATATAATTCCTTAGATATATCCCCTTTTCCAAGCACATTCAACATATCTAAACAATCATCTCGTACCCCTTTTAACAGTATTGACTTACGAATGTCCTTACTCATATTCGGATGATTAGATCGCTGCAAATTATACTGTATTCTTTCCACAAAGTCCTCCAGATTTTCATCCTCCTTCTAAACCATCTTAAATAATTCCTCCTTCCTTTCTCTTGTTTGGCAATAATCTTGGTATTTGGCCAAGAACTTTTCTTTCATTTGATCCCATGTTGTGATCACATGCCTTCCCAGGCTCATGAACCATCTCAATGCATTTCCTTTTAATGTTGCTGGAAATAACTTCAACTTTTGAGGATTAGTAACATAATCATAACTCCTACGCAATATATCAAACTCAAACAGAAATTCATCAGGGTCTTCAGATGATAAACCATGGAAATTAGGTAGGGCTGAAAGTGGAATGTTCTTCATAGGAGTTGCCCCTCTAGGAAGATCTTCAATAGGGAATTCCAAGGTGGAGAGGGAATTTTCCCCTCTTCCTTCTCTTCGTCCCCCACCAAAGGGTCCTTCATTGTTTCCGTCCATTGGTTGTTCCCCTGTCTCACTTGTTTGGTCTTCAGTGCTTTCTGTAGGGCTTTCAACATCCTGAACCGGTTCCTCGACTTCAATATCTTCTATTGGTTCCTCAATATCTTCCACTGACTCCTCGATTTGTTCTACTGTCTCTTCGGCCCTTTCTAGTCCCAATACTTCCTCCATTTCGTAGTCCGTCTGGAGAGAGTGTTGAGTTTGTGGCCTCCGAAGGCTTACCTTTTGAGATGTTTCAGCTTTTGAAATAATGTCGTCAATGAAATTTTTTCTTCCTCCTCTGCCTTTGCCCCTGCCGCCTGTAGGGTTAGCTTTCCTGCATCCTTTCATGCATCCTATACATCTAAAATAAAATCGTTAATACTTTTAAAATCTTCGGTCACCTTCCCCGGCAACAGCGCCAAAATTTTGGTCACTTTAATTGCTTATTAATTAAACAATCGAGTGCCACATAAATTGTCAACCCGGGAAAGTCTGATTATTTCAAAGGTGACTACGTACTGTATGTACTCAATTTTAATAGCATTAAAAATCTGTAGTATAAACAATTCACACTCTGTTAAGCCTCTACTCTGTGTTATAGCAGTTATAGTCTATTGCAGGAATTGAATAAGAACAGATAGTTAATTAAAGAGAGTAAATCTGCAAAAGGAAACAATGGTTGTCCTGTAACAAAGGATGAGGACCCTATCCCTAGAGTAGGAACATTTAGCACCTGCCTCTGTTATCCAGTTCACCAATACACTCTATAAATCCTAATCACCGGTGAAGCACTCATGTACAGCATCAATTGATTAAAAGAGAAACAAAGTCTTAGAAAATGTAAAATATCATCGAAAGCAATACTCGTGAATAAGGTATGAACATAAATCACACACAACACACAACAGAAAGAAGATGGGTGAATCTTGTGATGAAGGTGGGCCCTGTCCTTCTCACAAGATTCCCCAAGACACGGAAACTAAGATAAAATACTCAGAACAGAACTTTATTCATCCGTCAATATACCATATTACAAGAAAGATTCAGTCTTGTCCTTCCGCTACAATCCCTGTGTTACAGCTTGTTCATCCTATGTCGATCCCCTCTCTAATGTAGATGTCTCCTCTTTATAGAGGAGACATGTATTACAAAAGATTTTCATTATAAATTCTAGTTCAACCCTTTGTACAAAAATAGGGAAATCAGTTCCCGTTAAAAGAATGTTGTTACAGTAATGTGGATCATGAACGTTACGACCAATGTAACAGTTTATTCAATAATCGATCAGATTCCTTTGTTGCAAATCTAGTACGCAAATCTCAACTGTCTCCTTGAGATTCGCATGCTGTCCTTGTTGTTTCAGCTTCAAGGTTCATGTTGTTTTCGTTGTTTCAAACTGCAAAATATAGTCCTACCAGCTTTAGGCAGTTTCAACAATTGTTCAGCAACTTAGTCAACTTCAAGGATCAATTATAAAGATAGCATGATTATGTGTTGAACGATTAAACGTATAGCAATGAGAAGAGTTACTATATACCTTTAGAATGATTAAGTCAAAACACTAACAAAGGCTTTCAACTATGGGTTGAAAAGGGTAATATTATAACAAAATATAAGGTCAAAAATAGACAATATGGGGTCCTAACAACAACCACCATAGATGCTACAGCAGCAACAACAACAGAGCCTGAGACCAGCATGAAGATGGAGGAAATGATGAAGGCAGTGAAAGATCTAGAAGATCAAATGTCAGAGCTCAAAGAGACAAAAGAAAGACTAGCCAAGCTAGAAGTGAGCTATGGCAAATCAAAAATAACAACGACAGAGAAAACCAGAGAGCTGAAGGCCCTGGAGAACAAGGTGAAAACACTGGAAAAGGATCTCACCTTGCATAAGCCTCTGGCAAATATTAAAATGATTTTGTGGACCAAGATTGACCAGTCCATTACTGACCAATGGAGATCAATTCAGACAATGTATGAGCAAATGGAATTAATAGACAGGGCACAAGAACAAATACAAAGGGCCTGGGCATCATTAGGAAATATTCCTAATCAGGCCAATGCACTCATCCATTTTTTGAACAACAATACTAAGTAACAATTAGCAACTTTAGAGATCAATGACAGGACAGGCACCATTTTGAAAATAAAGAAGGTGCTAACAATGAGAACTCTTATACAGACTCTGGAAAGAAGGTGTCAAGAGATGCAGATGGATACTAATGCCTTCAAAGAAAAATTGACAAACTTGCAGCAAAAGGGTCTACCCAGTTTAGTAACAAGCAATCAAAAACTGTTATCACATCAGTAGTATGCTCATCGGGTGAACATGTATGTGACAAATCAAACCATTGCATCATCCAGCAGCTCAAAAAACACAGGACCTCCTTCCGGACAGAGCTTGTATGACAAACTGGAGAATTTGTTTCTTATAGAACATGAAATAAATCATCTGTTTGAAGTCAAGCCTAATTTTTACAGGTATACTGAGGCTGATGAGATACTAGTAAAGATACAAAGACATCAGTTGCCCACACAACGCTGGTGGAAAAGTATGCTGGAAGCTTTACCTAAGTAAATTCGGATCCTTTTTGCCTATGTACACTTGGTCAAAAAGCAAGACACGTGGCAGATATAAAGGAAAGAGCTCAAGCCAGGATCAGGACACATTAAAGATGAATCCAGAGTAGGTAACATATCAAGACAGCAACGCAGGAAAGCAAAGCAAGGACATAACTGCCAGTCGAATTACTGGGTGAAAAGTCTAAAATATCTTATGAGTAAAGCAGCCAGCACAACCTCAATAACTCCTGCCTTCATTTATGCATTTATTTCTCTGACAAAGTAGCTTAAAGAAGTTATTGCTCCTTATCTTATCCTCAAGATATTTTGTAAATTCTCTTTTGTATAAACACCCCCCCAAAGAATGTATTCGGGGTTGTTGGTGATTCTCCCATTTGAACTACGATGTAACTCAGATATCTATTAATACAAAGGGCATTGAAATGCATTGCTGCTAGACCTTCTGAATGTGGATGTGATGATGTTGGACTCAGCTACAAAATTCCCGTGTCTTTCTTTGGCTCAATAAGTTATTCTAACTATGTTTTGTGTTTACTATGTTTACAAATCTCATATATGTTTCATAATCTTAACAAAAGGGAAAAAGAATAGCCCAGAGCTTGTTTAAATACACTCTGTGTTCAATTCCTGTTGTTATCTATTTTTTCCTCACAATTAGCATGAATATAAATTCTTAAATGCTTATGTTTCTACTAATTCCTTCATTCTGAACATTGTCAAGGAATTCTTCACTGCTCCTTGAAAATATTCAAGCACCTTCCCTCTTCCACCAGGATAAAGGATTCTTGACTGCCCTTTCCCCCTGGGCTACATCCCATCTATCACTGGCTTTTAATATTGTTCCAAACTGATTATCTTGCTCTGTAGTATTGCCTATCATCACAGAAACACACTCAGCATCCATCTTCATAGACTCCATTGCCCAATGGAATTAACCCTATCAAACCTACATCCTACCTCTGTTTGAAATCACCATCCAAACCCATTTAAAACAAACCTCTACACATCATAAATAGCATAAAACTTCAAAATAAACAAAGTTAAATCGTATAGAGAGTGCCCTCTCTGGATGTAGTTTGGCTAGAAATTGCATCTAAAAGATTGGTTAGTGGTTACCTCGGCCGTATTCCCTTTTCTCAACAAGTTTTGGGGAACAACCTGAGTGATAACACGATGTTTAACTAATTCTGCTCAACATATTGTGCCACCTCTCGCTGATGTTGTATTCACGGGGCAATTGAGATCTATAATTGGCCTACTTCCCCAGGTTAAGCCAATTATAGACATATGCGAGCTCAAGGACCAAATGACTAAATAGGACCATTCAATTTGGAGAAGCTTGTCATCATTTATTTTTATTTTTAATTCTTATTTCACTTATTTTGAGGAAGGTTGTTTGAAACCTCCTCAACTTTTTATGTAATAATCTATTTTTGAAACATATGTGTATTATTTAAACCTATCTCATGAATTTACAGAGGGTTCAAGGATTTTATAAAAAAACACTTTTTAAGAGATTTCACTTCTGTACTTTTGTGAATGTTTTGATGAGATAATTGGAGCAAGATCTAAGTTTCTTGGATATTGAAGAATACTCTACTAAACTTGCATTTCTGCACTCTTAGGGTATATTTGATTGAAAGGAAGTGGATCAATATTGTTGATCTCATGAGTAAGACCTTTCATGTCGGGTACTTTTATCTTATGATCATGTTTCGTTTACGAATTAACAATACTCTCTCTTATATTGTGCTATGTAAGAAGTCTAAGTTATAGTTTAAACATCAAAGAACTTTTGTATAAATGTTTCCACTGTAATTTCTCATTGGATACATGATCAATTGATATATGTGATATATTTTCCATAATTATTTTGTCTAACTATTTAGTCAAAATAATTATCTTTAAAAGAATTCTTATCTTATAACAATTAAATGATATTTATTGCCTTTTGCTTTAAGACATCTTTGTAGATTGCATGATTTGAGTAACTCCCAGGTATATAGTAAGATAATATTAGAATAGATAGATGCATGTGTTTACTACTTAAATAGATCATTTTTATTATATCATTTTCCATTATATCTTATATCACCTCAACATCATTATCATATCAATTCTTCCTAGGAAATTGGTCCCATTATCCCTAGTTGTAGCCACCACACCAAACGAAAAAGGAGTTGCTTTCAAGGTCCAGACCGGGTGGTTATCCCCCATGTTGTCACAACGAATTTCAAGGCGTCAACAGGTCCCTAGGGTCAATTTTCGGGTTATTTAACCCAAATTTTGTATATGTTTTTGTAAAAGATGTAAAGTCTCCGTGATATGTGGATGCAGAGTGCGCAAATAGATAGGTGTCAAAGGGGCCTTAGCCCCTTGTTTGGATAGATAGTTAAGTTGGTTTTAAGACTCACCCATGGTCTACGGACCATGGTATTGTATGAAGGAAAGCTATAAATAGTTGCGTCTTAATGAGTCTTAGAGATAACTTTTGACGGAGAGTTAGGTACGTTGAATTTTTTTGTTGTCTTGCGCAACTGCTAAGGCCAGAAGGCTCTGGTTCATGTGATTAGGTAAAGAAGGGAAGGCAGCTGCAGTTGAGTGCGCATGAGGCCTAGATAGAGTCGGCAGTTGAGTGCGTAGACCCTTGCAGCTAAGTGCGCAGGGTAGATGAGTCTGTAATCTAAGCATTGAAGATCAATAAAGGCAGCTTTTGAAGAATTATTGTGTATTTCTGTTGAATCTGTTTATGTTATATTATGTTGCTTAATGATATGTTTTTATGAAATAATGAATGAATATTGCTCGAAGTCACTAGATCTATCTTATTAATGCATGATTTAAGTTGTTATCATGTTCCACGAAGATAATAGTTAATTTTGCTAGGTTTTCTGATGAATTGGATAGATCTGCACGAACTCAGATCTAGGGTTGTTTATTGATGCGCAAAATTAGATAAATCATCTAGTTAAGGTCTGCAAAGACTAATTGTAGACCTACGCGAAGGTCTAGAAACCATGTTTCCCTAGTTACAGTGAAATGCCTTAGAAGGATACCAATTTGCACGAAGGCAGATCTGAACTATCAGAACCTAAGAATCGTTTATCACATGTCCCTTGGTGCAGAAACCCAGTTATCACATCCCTTAAAACTGCTTCAGGTGAGACTGCAATCTACGCTATGCAGGTTGTTGTCGAAAGGGCTAGCAATTAGGGTTTTGTTGGTTGGCACGAACAACTTTGAACCTGGGTCAGACCCCCTTAAGCCAACAACCATAAACTTCAACTATCTTTCAAGCTTCCCATGAGCTCTTGCTTTCAATCATATGCTATTATGATGCCATACCATAAAATGATGCATCATATCATGTTTCTAATACTTCCTACCATGATAACTATATTTACAAACACTAAAAAGAACTAGGTGCAGAAGACTTATCTCAATCATAGTAGAGATCTTTTACTTCTTGCTTCTTGGATTTCTTCTTTTCAGCTTCTTCCACTTCTTCAGTGATATGGATTTTTTTCCTTCCTCTTTTGTTGTCATCCCTTTTTAGCTTAGGAAAAGGTATCTTATAGTGCCCTTCCATATAATTGAACCTTTTCCATATTCTTCTTCCTTTTCTGAGGACCAAATTTCCCAAACTTTCCTTTCATTTTCGCTATGGCAACATATGCTTGAGTTTGCTCATTTGATCCTACATCACTTTTTTCCTTTAACCTGGTTTCTTCAAATTTTTCATAGTGACCATAGCTCATTGAATGGAGTAGCTTCCTTCTTCCCATAAACGTTTGATGTAAAGCTACCCCATTCCTTTGGTAGTGCATTAAGTACTATAGTAGTTGTTTCCTTCTCAAAGGTTATCTCTCCCAACTCTTGCAGTTGGTTCCTTATTTTAGACACCCTCATAAAGTATCATTCCTTCTTCCTTTGATATCATCATCTTGTAGAGCTTGGTTCTTAATGATATCACTTCTTCTGTGGAACTTACGGAGAATAATTCCACCAGTTCATCATAGATGTCTTTTCACTTTTCCAATTTTGCTACATAAGGATTCTTTGAGCCCTTATTTCCTTTTTCATGTATTCAGCTAGACCGTGAGCTTCTTCCTTTGGAGGTTTAGTGAAAGAACCTTTCAAATTCTCAACAACTTCATTTTCTATGAGGATCAAATCTATCCTCTTCTTCCATGCAAGAAATTTTGACAATCCACCAATTTGTTGCTCTCCTTGCAAAATGAAGTCATTTTGATAGATTCAAATGTAGATATAAAGATACTTACTTGTCAAGTGAAGATGCTCCTTGATGTTAATATCTTCAAATTGATGTCATCCTGATTTTGATGATGATAGAATATGTCTTCCTTCAAAAGTGATCCTTCAATGAGAGGAAGATCACCTTGTTTCCTTGATGATGATGATTATGATTCTTACTGATTCTATCGAATGTATATACTATCCTTCAATGTGTATTTCTTCTATGGATGAGCTAGGCTTTTCAAGTCTTCTTACAACTCTAGATTTCAGCCCTTCTTCACATTTTAGGCTTGTTGTTGCAGGACTACAATTTAGGCTTCTCCTACAGAAACCCTAGGTCACACGTGTGGCTAGAATATGGAGAAACTTGCCTCCTTTTGACTTCGATTGACCTTGAATCCTCTTGACAATTCGGCTTGCTAAATATTCCTTTTTTACCCCAGACTTTGGCTCCTTTGAGTGACTGCAATTTTCAGCTTCTACTATAGTTGGATGATGTGTTAACCTTCGAACATGTGGAGGAAAATTAGCCCAAAATAGAGAAGGAAATGCTTCACTCTTATTTATTCTTCCTTCATTGGGTATAAGGCTTCTTTCTCTTTCCTGATGGAACTCTTATTCATGCTTCTTAGACTCTTTTCTAGTGTTTTGGCCCTTGAGTGTCCTTCTTTAATCTTCCTTTCCTTGTCTTGACACCTTAGCTATGATACCATGTTGAGAAATATAGGGAAACTAGATTAGGTGATTTCTCTTACGTTGATAAATTATTAGGTATTTTTTACTTAACTTGATTAGTTTATTATTACACTTGATTATTATTAGTGTTCTTTACATCAAACAACTACCAAACAATAAAATCAAAGAGACAATAGGACACAAGTTGTAGGGGATCAGCGATGGCCAAAACCTCTCCAACTGAGATGAAAACCCACAAGAATTATTCTCTTCTTATAGAACTTCAATTAATGAATTCCAAGACCTATGACCATTGACAAAGACCCTCCAAGACCAAGTCAAACCTTGATTCCAACAACTTCTGCAATTTCGACTTGCCCAAATATTCTTCTGGAACTCTGACCTGCCCAACATATTCTTCTAAAATTTCGATATACCCAGCAAACTCTTCTGCAACTTTGACCTGCCAAGCAAATTATTCTGCAACTTCTACCTGCTCAATAAATTCTTATGTCGAGAAAATTCTTCTACCCATCAAATGTAGAAACCCTAATACGATAGAGAGAGAGAGAGAGGCCAAAAAACTTTGATCTAGTTCTTCTCCTTCTTTTTCGTCCTTTTTCTAGCTTCTATCTTGAGAAGATCAAACTTGCTTGAGTAAGTCATAATGAGGACAAGTTCCTTCGTATTTATAGGCTTGTGAGAGGTAAACATTGCTCTCTTTATGCCAACTTGTCCCTTCATGTAGGCTGAAATTATCTTTGTGTGCCATGACGAGGTCTTGGAGGGCCTTTTGATTCTATTTTGACACAAATAATTTTTTTTTACAATATGTAACATACCAAAATGGGTCTTCAATACACGATAATGACTCAATTGACTTTATGACAAACTTAGAAGCACTCAATGGGTGCTTGACCTAAAAATAAATTTCCCTTGAGCATGAAACCCATGCCTCAAGAATAATAATAAAATTATTTTTCTCTTTTCATTAAATACATAAAATCGTGATTACATATGCCATTATGAAGACCGAACCTAGTTACATATTTCAACATTTCTTAGAAGACAAGTTGGTTATTATATCTTTCATGATGTTCCATGGAGGTGTTGCCTTTTATGTTGATGTAATAGTTGAAGGCCAAGAATTTGACCACACAAATCCTAGGATGGACAAGTATATATGGAGACTAGCACTAGAGTTGTTTTATCGTACACTTGTGTGATGCAATGTGGCTAGGGTTTATAAACCTTAAGTAAGGAAACAATGCTAGTGTCAATAGCGTATATGATACAAGCTTGTTGAATCAAAGGGAGGACTTACTAGTGTTGATGCTAGCTTGTTATGGATATTTTATGGTGGCTAAGGTTTTCATGATTTTACCTTGCTAGAGTTTGTCGAGCTAGATATTGTATTGTTTTTGTGATAAATTTGTTCACATGTATTTCATTTCTTCTATATATGTATAAAGTACCTTTCTATCCAAAATTTTGTGATTGCAATTTATGATTTTTCTTCTTGCATTGTCTTCATGATTAAGTAATTTCCAATATTTATCATTCATATTGATTTGATATAACATATAGTTGAAATTATAAAGTGATTTAATATAGAAATTGAAGATAAATAAATAAAAATAAAAATTTGTTACATAAAATATTGCAATAAAGTGATTTTCAGATTTCGTATACGCTTGGAGAAGTGTGCCCCAAGTGTTAAATCTTGTTGCAATTTATTTGGGATAAAAATAGGGGTATTGTTTGATTTATGACAATGTGGAGCATGCCAATGCATATGATCCCAAGTATAGGGATATGGCACTTAGTATATTTAAAGAATAAAATGAAGAATTACTAGGATGAGGTGTTGGTGAAGCTAGGAGCCAAAGATAAAGAGATAAGTTGAGGAAATGTCCAAATGGGAGGATAGTCTTAAAGAAGTGAAATGGAGTTGTTAGAATGTAGTTGATGGAGATGTAAAACCAGATCTACAAGAGAGAACATGTGGGGTGGGAGCATGACCTCAAAAAATCCCTAAAACATTGCTAAAACACGATACGCTTGGTGGGTATTGAGCCAATAAAACCAAAATTGAATAGAATAACCACTAGTTGGATATTTTTATGGGTTTCATACTAAAAAAGGTTTGGGTAGGGGGTGCACTTGAATGAACCAAATCTAAGTGAGATGATGTGCTAGGTGAGAGAGTGGCATCCAATAAACATAATGTTATTGAATCTTGGGAAGGATTTGAGCTAAAGAACTAAATTCAAGTTTAAAATAAACCTTGTTGAAAACCACTAGTACAAAATGATGAGGAGCAAAAATAGTTTATAGTTAAACACAAAAACAATAAGAAATGAATGTGATATAAGAACTAATTCTTCATCTCATGAAAGGTTTCTTTGTCATTTTACAAATTGTCCATAAATTAACTATTTAACTAGTTACATGTGGTTCAAAGGATAAAAGAAATAATAAACTAAGTGCCCTTGGATTACATATGTCGGAAACTCAAAGCTCGAAATGTGCAACTAACTATACATGAATTATGATAGGTATATGGAAATTCAATCTTAAGAGTGATGGGTTAGTGGAAGCACATCCTTAATGGAATCACCACTTACGAGGTATACATATTGTTTTATACACACCACAAAACTTGACATCTCTAAGAGAAAGGAATACACATTAAAAGAAATGAAAAATAATATGAACCAATATAAGGGATTAAATCCCATGTTTTTTGTGGGTAGTAAAATAATACTACCTTATCAACAAAGAGTCGGTTTAATATATATTTTTTAATTTAATGGTGTGACCTTAGTAGTTTTGCATGACCATCAACTACATGTATTACTAGGAATATGTTTAATTGACATGCCTTTGAAAAAACCCAAGGCAAACATCTTCAATAATACAACATATCAAAGTGCTCACTTCACCGTAGGTGATATTGCATCATCACCATATACATGCAAAATCAACCTAGCAATCTAACTTTACCCTTCAATTCATAGAACATGTACCATGAAATACACGCACACACTCAAAATGGTCTCAAATGTACATTTTTAACACATTGGAATATCCAACCCCTCTTGCAATATCCACTACTAGGCAGAGACAATTATGCCTTTGTTTATTTGGACGAGGACCTAGTGCTAGGTCGTGCCTAGCATTTTTTCTATCTTGTGTAGACCCACGACCCATCCCTTGGACATGTGCATGTTCTTGAACCATGTAAAATTGAAAGCCTTGCTCACATTTTGGTTAAAAACTTACCAAATTTAGAAATATAATTTAGACTTTTGTGTGGATATGTGTTCTTGATGGCCATTTGCCAATTTTGACGCATCATTTTTGTGCTCAAGATGCTCGATTATTACCATACTCATCTTTTTATTTTTTTACTTAGAGTAATTTTAAAATATTTTAAAAAAATAAATAATTAAATAATTCCTTTATCAGTTTTAAGAAGATTTGATTTTCCATTTAAGCATGCACTTAGGGTTTAAAAAATGTTGTTGACTAGTTTATAGAAGCTCCGGACCTCTTTTGGTATTTATCATCTAAGCACTAATGACCAACTCACTCTCATTTAGTTACAGACAGGAAAATCTTTCCGATTAATTTTATCTCAGTGCTCTTTTCCCACGATTAATTTTATGCCAGTGGGTGAAAAGTATGGTGTGAAAAATTAGCCTCCCAGACGATCTCGGAAAGATTTCTGCATTTGTTCATTTGAATTTATTCTGCCGGAGCGTTTTTTCTATTAATTTTATCAAGGTCAGGTATTTATCATTGAAGCACTAGTGTCAAACCATCATTTAGTCACATGCGGCCAATGCTTTTTGATTAACTTTATGCTAGTGGGTTTCTTTTCTGATTAATTTTATGCCAGCCGGTCATATGTATTTTGAATAATTAGCATCACAGGAGATCTCGAAAAGATTTCTCCATTTGTTAATTTAAATTTCTTCTAACAGAGTGGTGGTTGTATAATTTAGCCTATTGTAACAGAGTGGTGGTTGTATAACTAAAGCATGAAGTAATTTGAGTCCATTGTCATCAATTCCACCTAGTTTGCATCCTATTTCCCTTTATCTATAATGTTAGCTATAAGTGAGTATGAACAATAAAGTTAGATCCACCATGCTCTACTTTAAAAAAAATGCTCAATACCCTTTCTACATTTATATGTAAATGCAACCTTTTACTAAATACATTTAAAATTATGTTCAAACTTTAAGATTGTCCTAACAACCATAAAATTGATACAACCCTTTGTTTTAAAAAAAGGTCAATTGGCATAATTTAATGAGAATGGAGATGAGCTTTAACTTATTACAACTTACAAATTCTCTTGTAGTTCATCCTTACAATACTAGTCTTATAACATGTATATGGAAGACATATAACTTTGTTCTATTACACTTTATATTCTTGAGTTCTTATAACATGTATATGGAAGGCATATCACTTTGTTCTATTACACTTTATATTCTTGAGTTCTTATGACATGTATATGAAAAGCATATAACTTTGTTTTATTATATTTTATATTTTTGAGTTCCTTTTATACATAGATTTATCCAACACAATTGTCTCTCAATAATAAAAATTGGTGATTTTTTTTAATAAGAATATTTCTCTTATTACAATCCTTACTAATACATACCTATGATTATGATCAATACCAAAAAATTAATAAATTCATAAATAAGAACCGCGTCATTATTGTATGATTATTTTATTCATATGAATAAGCACTTGTCTGTTGTTTGTTATTTCACTCCTGGGAGATCATATGCACTTGATTGTTACTTCACTTCTTGATTTGGTATCCTTAGAAATTTCAAAATCTGGTTGAAATCTCAATGTCTCTACACCCATAATCAAGTATTTTGATTAAAATAATAATTGTTACAATTTTGATCAGAAGTTACCTAATGAAGATACCTATTACAGTTTTGATTAGAAGTTACCCAATGATGAACCGCTGTAACTTTTAGAGGTTCAGTGGGTTATATAGAGGTTAAACCTCGGCAAAACTTGAAAAACTGAGCAGATATTTTAGAGCTGTTCTTTGAAAGATTTGTTTTATTTTGAAGTTATTTTTTCCCAAGCTTAATTTTTAATAAAAGCAAGAATTCTTTTAATAAAAATCATATTATTAGAGTTCTGTTATGTGGGTTTGGATCAAAGTAAGAATTTTTTTAATAAAAATCATATTATTAGAGTTTTGTTACATGTGTTTCGAACCATTTAGTGTGGTTTATCATCCAGACAAGACGAAGAATCAGATCTCGACATCAAGTTAAATAGATGAAGAGAAAAAAGTTTAACCATTATAATATAATGATTAGATTTGACTAAATAAATATTATTTTAATATAAAAAATAATGATTAGATTTGACTAAATAATATTATTTGTTAATAGTCCACATGGGGGTAGGTCAAGCCGCAATGGCTGTGGAAATGAATCTCACCAAACCGAAGTCTTGGGTTCAAATCTTGAGCTACCTTCCCCCCGTGAGGCGGTAACTTAATGGACATGTAAATCGGAGAGCCCTGCCCCAGCCTACAAAAAAAATATTATTTGTTAATAAATATTATTTTTAAATATAAAGAATTAATGGTTAGAATATAGTTAATATTGAATTAAGGAAAATAATTAATCAAAAAAAATTATTGAAAATAAATATCTAAAAATAAAAAAAAATAATATATTAAGTGAAACCTAAAATATTCAAAACACTAAAATAAAAAATATATTTAGCGGTCAACTTAATAATCGAAACAATTAATTTAAAAAACTTAAAAATAATAAATAGTAAAACTTAAAAAAAAAAATAATAATATATATATATATATTATATATATATATATATAATATATATATATATATATATATATATATATATATATAGATTAGATATAATATATATGATATAAGAAAAAAAAAAGTAATTAATTGTTATTAGAATTAAGATAAAAATAAAAATAAATAATAAAAATTAAGAAATTAGAAATATATATAGGAATGAAATAAATAAAAACTTAAGAAGAAATGGCAAGGATCCAACAACTGTTAGGTTTCCGATTGGCCATCGTCTTTATTTAGATTGTTTGGCCTCCTTTCAATCTCTATAGCTTCCCTAAACTTACGGTGATAGAAATTATCTATCTTAGCGATTGGGGCGTCTTTAATGCAGATGTGGTGTTTTGCCTTTTCCGCATGTTCTGCTAATGCTAAGGAGTAGGTCCTCCCATGTTTGATGTATGTTGCATGTCCCGGAATTCTTTGATTTATTGAGCGGCCAATTTCACCAACATAAAGTGTCCTGCATAAACAAGGGATTACATAAACACCTTTCATATTCTTAAAGTTCAATGAGCCTTTTACATATCATAAAAATCTTTTATAATTGAACGCGCATTATCACAATAATTACCATTGTCGCAATTGTTACCATTATTTAAGTTATCCATCTAATCTTTTTTTCACATATCAAAATATGTTGTAAGCCTTACTCTTACACAAGTTTGATTGTATCATTCAGAACCGAGTGAGTGTTAGGTGATAATTTGACATATGCAAGTTCATTTTGAACCAAAAATAATAAGTGAGAGAAGTTAGAGAAAACCTTATTGGATTATGTAGTAAGTGAAAGAAGTTAGAGAAAATCTTATTGGATTATGTAGGCACCTTTCAAGTGACAAAAGTTGATATTCTTGAGAAATGGCCACTTAACATCAAAACATATTTGTTTTAAAAACTGATATTTTTTCAGCAAACAGAGTAGAAAATGGCCACGAGCCTCACAATTGAGCATCAAGATATTTATTCTAATGTTTTATGAATTGGAACAACTTATTTTATTATTCATTATGTCTTGAATCAATAATTATCTAATTTAATACTTTCAAAACAAGGAGTGAAAGGAATGGCATTTAATACTTTCATAACAAGGAATGAAAGGCATGTCAAATGGTCACTGGCCACTAAATACCAAGATATTTATTCAAATGATCTATGAAATTGGAACAAAATGTTTGATTTTTATTTTTCTTAAAAGTCGGAAATACTAGGTGGGGTTGAATCCATATTTCTTTTCAATTGTTATTTTTACCAGTTAAATTATTTATATTTAGAACACAAAATGAACAATAGGAATAAATGATTTTATTAATATAATCTTTACAATAAATCAGGTAGAATATATATAAGGCTCCAATCTGTTTCCAAGCACCAACTTGGTCATTTGTGAGGCTCTAATCTCTAGGGCTCCAACCCTATCTTCTCAAGGAATCAACCTTGTGTTTAGGAGCACCAACTCCAAGGACACCAATCTTTCCAATTCTGAGGCACCAACCCCAAGGGCTTCGACCCTATAGTTTTGCTTTGTCAAGAAATGTTTTGATTGTATTACACTGCTCTCAAAATATTCTTCAATGTGTTTTGTCAATCTACAGCTTCACTGCTACATCAATGACAACCTGTCTTCATATGAAGGAGTCTTCACAATTCTTCATATTGCCCACAAAGAGTCTACAAAGTTACCTTATGATGATTTCGAATAGCCATCATGATCTCCAATAATGTTTCCAAGATCTGCTGATGTTTTTCAACAAGATATCTTTGATAAGTTGTGCTAAGCCTCAATGTCTGCACAATAAAAACAATTCTCTGTTTTTTTTTCAACCCTCTATTCTTACTGTTGCAGTAACTGTTTCGGGAGTGACTACTTCTTATTGTCGCGATATCTTAATTCCAAGAAACAAACTAACAATCACTTCAATGTTGGTGTTGTCTACTGCTCCCTTCGTCTTTCACTGGCCCTTCGGCTTCCTCTGCGCTCACTCGACCTTCAGCTTTCTTTCTACCATTTTCTCAACCTTTGGCTTCCTTTCTTATGCTAATTCATGTTCACGAGTTGTGAACTGCCCTTCTTCTCCACATGGAGGTCCCACATGCCACGTCATCACCTTTAATTCTGCAATCGCAAATTCATAAAAAATTGGAGGTTTTACAAGTGTGCACATGCTCTGTCTTCCGATGGAGCGGATGTATTCAATGAAATGTTTTTAATGAATCCATCGGGTCCACAACTCTATCACAATAAGAGGTTTTAACATCCCTTTGAAACTTGCGATACTGCGGATGCGATATTACACTGAACAGTTGTTGATAAATTCGTCAAGTCCATAGCCTTATCGTAATCGACGGTTTGCGGAACTTCGACTGGCACGTGGATTAAAAATGGCCTTAACCCCTGCAGTTGACCGTGATCTAAGGGTTGACTATGAAATCGATGGCTAGGATTGAGTGCGGGACTTCAACCACAATCAAGGAAGTCCGTACTTTCCTAGCCCCGCTCTTCCGATAGTTGTTGCTCCTGTGACTTCTCTTCACTCTTCCGCTCTTCTAATAGTTTTCTTCTTTACTCCTATGTTATCGTTGTTGCTCTTTGTTCTTTCGATAACACTTACCCTTAGGCATAATGCTCCGATGACTTGTTTTTTTAATGGCTTTCGATAAACTCTTCATCTTACTCTTTGGTTTCTTGCTCCTATTGCTTTACTGGATATACTGTGTCATTTGCAGTTCAATTGTTGTTCAATTGACCTCCTACATCATTTGTTGTTCAATTGACCTCCTGTTGTTCAATCCACTTGGGTCCTCCATCTCATTATATCATCATATATCAAACTTTCATCACTATGAGAATTATGATCAATGGGCATCAATGGGCAATCATGTACCTAAGAATTTGCCATCACAAACACTGTTATATTGACATCAATGGCAACCTAGATTAATAATCTCCCTCTTTGTCATTGATGGCAATATTCTTCTTCTCTTCCCCTTTGACATCAATGGCAAAGGAGTGAACAAGGACTCCCCCTGTTGAACTGCTCCCCCTATCATGCAACATCTTTATGAATCAACTTAATGTGATGCTAGAGAAATAACCCCCATCTTTTGACGAAGATATTCAAATGCTTCTCGAGGAAGAGGTTTTGTGAAAATATCAGCTATCTGATCCTTAGTATTGATATATTCCAAGATGATGTTTTGCTCAACTACTTGTTCACGAAGGAATGATACTTGATTGGTATATGTTTAGTCTTTGAGTGCATCACTGGATTTTTGTTGAGACTGATAGCACTTGTGTTATCACAATAGATGGTGATTGGTTGATTTGTACCTATGTTGACATCTTTCAGAGCTTCCTTCATCCATAATATTTGAGTACAACAATCTGCAACAGCTATATACTCGGCTTCATCTGTAGATAGTGATATGGATGTTATTTTTTGTTGAGCCAAGATATTAGACAATCTCCTAGGAAGAATGCATTTCCACTAGTACTTTTTCGATCATCGACACTTCCAGCCCAATCAGCATCGGTGTATGCAGTCACAGTAAGAGTTGAGCTCATAGGGTACCAAAGACCAAAATCAGGAGTTCCTTTCAAGTATCTGAGAATTTTTTTTACAGCCAACAAATGGGATTGTTTAGGAGCTGATTGAAATCTTCCCAGCATTCCTACTGCTTGCATAATGTCAAGTCTCATAGCAGTTAAGTATAGGAGGGCTCCAATTATTGACCTGTAATGAGTTGCATCTACTGGAGGAGAGGCATCATCTTTGCTTAATTTACACTGTGGTCATAGGTGTACTCATGGGTGCACAGTCTTCCATTCCATATCTTTTAAGCATGTTTTTAAGATATTTTGCTTGAGATATAAGCATGCCTGCCATGGTTTGAGATACGTGTAGTCCAAGGAAGTAAGATAGCTATCCTATCATCGACATCTCGAACTCTTTTGACATAGTTTGAGCAAACTCATGGCTCATCTCATCATTATTACTAGCAAAAATCAGATCATCAACATAGACAAGAGTGACTATGATGGGACCAGCCCTTTAACTTGAGGATTAAACTAGTTTAACCAATGATTAATTTAAGGTTCGGTTCAAACACATATAATTATTTTTTAGAAGTTGATTAACAAAGATATTTATTCATTGGCATTGATTATGTAGTTATTGCTAGTACGCTGGCTTCTGTACTCGCCTCGATTTTCTCCTTCCCGCTCTTTGGTTATGCTAAACCCTCATTTACACTTCACTTGTGCATTTTGGATTCTCTCTATCATGGTGAGGGTTTGTGTTCTCTCATTGGCTTGCTTGCGACTATGTCGAACTCAGCAGTAGTGCTCTGTCTGCACCTAGCTATGGGTTCCTCTACCTGCTGGGGAGGTAACTCCGCCCACACTTGTTGTTTCGTTACTTGGTTGCCTGAGCACTGTATTGGAGGCTTCGTTGACTTCGTGAGAGGGTTTACTTTGTTCCTATGTTGGCTCTTTAACCTTCTTCGTGGTTACTATTCTTTCCACCATTCCCTTATCTTGCTCTACTTCAGTTCTCTGGTTAAGCTCTTGGTTATTGGTTTTTTGGTTGATGTATGAATGTTTTGCTATCTTAGCAGGTCTCAGTCACAGTGGACTTCCTCAGCTTCGCTTGGTCCCAACAAGGTAAGCTTACTTTTCCATGCTATAGTTGGTCTTCTCTGCTTTTCTTCGACACTAAGGTAATCTCTCCTTTGTGTACAAGGTTTTCACTTGTGACTGTGACTCAGTTGGGGTTTCATTCCTCCAGCGCTATGACTCCTTAGGTAAGCTGGCTTTTCCTTCTCTGCTTGTCAACTTTCACATTCAGGTTTTCTTTTTTTGGCAACAAATGACTGATATGGTTCCGTTGGTTTTCTATGGCAGGTTGGGGTTTGCTCCAGACTCGGTCTCTAAAACGGTTGCAACCTAATGATTTCGGTAGGGTTGTTCTCTGCTACTATCACTTAGTTTGTAGCCTTCGTTTCTCTGTTATGACACTGGGAAAGTCCTGGTGCTCCTCCGTTATTTGTCTTCTGTTGTCGAGTGATCTTCAACTCTAATTGTATGTAACTCAGTCTTCTTTTCGAGCTCTGGTTAGATGTAATTTATTCTTGTTACACTCTTGTAACCGACTAGGTTTCAACCCTAGCTTCGGGGTTTGATTTTGTCTTGCCTTACTCTGTTATTGTCTAGCACTTTACACTATTCTTTATGTGTGCCAGCATTATATTTATAAGGAAGGAGGAAACAATAAGATTTCGTGTAAATGGGTTACCTTTATTATAAGTGCGTTCTACAGTAGTTGCATCCGCGTTTTGTTGAGAACTATTTCGTAGCTATTGCTTGCTTTCGTATGTATGGGAAGTTTTTCCTATTGCCGGAACTTCGTTTTAGGAATATTTTGTTATTGCTTCATTGTTCGAACTCAGGAACTATATCTCTGTTTGTTAGGAAGGATCTATAGAAACACATAGTGTTGTTTAATTGACACAGACAGTAATTAGAGGGGAAAATAAATAAATATAATAGACAGATTGTTTGCAGATGGATTCAGATACTCAGGTGTTTGAAAATTATTTTCTCCTTTTTGTATTCCTGTTCTCATGCATTGAACCCCTTCAAAATGTATTACATTGGCTTTTGTATTGTTTTCATACAGTTACCCGAACTATTCACAGTTATTCTTCAGTTGCTTCTACAGTTACATGGTTGGTAACCATTTTGGTCTTTTTGGGTTTTCTTGTGCTGTAAGATATAAAATATATATTTTTTAAATGAAGAGACAGTTGTAAGATAATTGAACAAAAAAGACAAAATAATGTGGTGGTAATGACCCTAATCTAACTGTATTGTTCCTAAATATCCCTTAACTAATAATGAAATAAAAACAAGTTCCTAAACATTGTTTTGATCAACAAACGTAAATTAAACCAAATGATAATGAACCTATGCTCCCTAGCTGAGACTAAACACCTGGTCATGGTACCCTCAGCTAGATTCTCCTACATCAGGCTCCCAGGGTAAGAAAAATTCATGACTTCGATCCATGAGCTTCTCGACTGAATAGCCTACCCGTTGTATTTGTCCGGCGTCAAGCCATGAACTGTCCTTAATGGGACAGTTCTTCCACTTGACTAGATACTGTAGGTATTCCTTCCGCTGAGTTCGCCTGGCCACCTGAGTGTCAAGGATCCTCTCGATCTCAAGGGGCTAAGCTGAATGCATTTGTCTCACCCAAGTCTCACTTCCTTCCTATGTGTCCCATGGAGGTTGTGTTGTACTGTCTTCCTCAGGACTGGCAGTATATGGAAACAACTCTGCCACATTGAAGATGGGCAAGATGCCTATTCCTGGTGGTAGCTATAATTCATAAGCATTGGCTGAAAATTTGCACAAAATTTTACAAGGGCGAATCTTTTTGTATTTCAGCTTGTTGTATGCACCCCTAGGAAAATGTTCCTTGCACAAATGTGCTAGGACTTCATCCCCCACATTAAATTGTACCTCTCATCGTTTCAGATCTTCCCGCTGCTTATACTTTTGACTGTTGTCCTGTAACTTCATCTTTACCTGCTCGTGTAGGTCATTCATTGCTTTGGTGAAATCTTCCCCATCAGTACTCTGTCTTTCCTACTGTCTTAGATCTCGTAACTCATGTAGTCCGCGAGGATGCATGCCATATAAGATCTAAAAAGGACTGTGCCCCGTGCTACGATTGGGTGAGTTGTTGTAATCGAACTCCACTTGGGCAAGTACATGATCCTACATTCGTGAATTGTCCCCGATCAAACTTCGTAGCAGGTTCCCCAAGCTCCTGTTTACCACCTCTGTTTGCTCATCGGTCTGCGGGTGATAAGCAAAGCTAAAACTGAATTGTGTGTCCATCTTTTTCCACAAGGTGCGCCAAAAGTGCCCTGTAAATTTCACGCCCTTGTCGAAAATAATGGACTTAGGCAGGCCGTGTAGCCTAACGATCTTTGTGAAAAATAAGTGGGCCACGTGAGTGGCATAGCTGGTTTTTTACAAGGGATGAAATGTTCCATTTTTTAGAACCGGTCTACTACTACCATCATAGAATCATAACCCCACTGTGTCCTTGGTAGACCCAAGACAAAGTCCAAACTAACTGAGTCCCATGGTCTACTCGGAAGAGGAAATGGTGTGTAGAGTCCCATATTCTGACTGTGTCTTTTCGCCAACTAACACACTTTACATCTCATTACAAATCTCTGCATATCCCTTCGTATTCTTGGCCAATAATAAAAATGGTTGAGCTGATCTAATGTTTTGTCTATGCCTAAATGTCTGGCTAGACCTCCACTGTGCTTCTCCTGAACGATATTCTCTCTCATCGAATAATCGGGAATGCATAATTGTCCCCCTTTAAACAATAGCTTCTCCTGTAAATTATAGTCCAACCATGGACTATTGTTTCTCAACAAAGGATTCAGACAGGCTTCATAAGCTTCTTTGAAATACACATCGGTTTGATACAAGTCTTTCAAATGCTCAAATCCAAACATTTTTATTGTACTCTCCTGCAAGAGCAAAGCTCTTCTGCTCAATGCATCTTCCACCTTGTTGGCTTGCCCGCTAATGTGCTTCAACACAAAAGTGAAACTCTGTAAATATTCGACCCACTTAGCATGCTTGTGATTCAGCTTATGTTGTTGCATCATTGTTATAGACATATCTGGGCACTGCAACCCCAATCACATATTTCCATAAACCAAGGGCTTCTAAACCCCTAAAAGCATTGTTTCATACCCTAAAGGATCAAGGCCAACTGATTACATCATTTCCAGGAAGTTCTCCCTGAAAAACTGCTCAAAACTAGTCAAAACAGGACCATACAGACTGCTCCATGTTGAGGGTGCGATGCATCTCACCTGTTACACATAGAGGGTGTGATGCATACTGAAAATCCCTTTTGTAGGGTGCGATGAGCGAGAGCAGACAAATGGTAGAGGCAGTTTTCTAGGTGGAAACTCATAGAATATTCTAGAAACTACTCATATGACACTTGCCTCTCTGAATTCGCCCAGGGATGAGTAAGAGATCATGAAATCTCCAAGTGGAACCAAGAACTATCAGTGAAATGACATTAATCAAAATCCCAGAAGCTGACTGACCCCCCTGCAAATATCTATATATGGATACCTCATCCTAGAGATCCAGAGGTTGGAATTTTGTATTTTGTAAGGAAGTGATGTTGGTTTCTCTGTGAAGCATTGTATTGTTGGGTGTTCTGGCTTTTCATGAGGTGAAGAGGGCTTTCATGCTGGGATGATGGCATTGGATCAGACAGTTGGGTTGTAATCCTCTCTTCTACTACTTCTATCAATAAATCTATTTGAGTTTTCCTCCATATACTTGTATATTTCTGAATCTTGTATTTGTGTATGCATTTGTATGGTTAATGTACATCTAATTCTACATTGTTTATGGTTGTAGATCTCTATGCTTTGATGGTATTTTGTTGTTTTGACTCTACAGGTGTTCTTTGAAGTGGGACAAGTGAGAAAGGAGTGGCGAAAGGTCTATCAAAGGAGAGAGGAAAAAAGCAAGGAGCCAACTGAAAGATTAAGGTTGGTGCTCTCTGCTTCTCTCTCATCTATCTCTCATAAAGGAAACCACAAGTTACTTTGAATTGTTTGTTTCTAAGATAACTACCCGTCTTAGTGGGACTAGCAAATCTGAGTAGACACTAGTTTTCCCGGAAACAAAATGGCGACTCCGCTGGGGAGTGAATAGTTTGTTTGTTTGTTACTGTTGTTTGCTTTATAAACTACAGATGGAGCCTGAAGTTAAGCCAGCTAGCCTTCGAACTGCTTTTGCTATGCAACTACAAAGTAGATCAACGCTGCTTTAGTCAATCTCCAGGTTGGTTTATGAACTGAACATCTGACTTGCAAACATCCTAAGAGCCTTGGTGGTAGCTCAATAACCTCATTAGATTAGCCCCTATACTTTTTGTTTACTGCCTATCATAAGCTCAACATAAATCCCTGAACTTAGCTGCAAACTGTGGGTGAAAACCAAGCTCAGTCTCGTCCCTGGACCATCACATTGTCTCTCATTGGCAGTCTAGATGCATCGCACCTCCCATGTGCTGCAGGTGAGATACATCCATGTTTCCCTTAAGGACAGGTGTGATGATTGAGTGAGACTGTTCCTCTCTCCAGATTTTGGTTTTTTTCCTCATTGTTTTCAGCTCTATTAAGTAATTTTGTAGCCTATGATCAGTATATCACTGTTGAAACTATCTTCCTTTACATTATTTAGCCTCCAGTGATAAGGGATTGTGAATTTTTTTATGTATTTTTCATCATTTACAATCTTCCTTCGCAAAAAGTAGCTTAATCGAACAGTCGTCTTTTGATTTGAAAGTGTCGCAACTATCGTTTTCAGTCAAGGAAAAGAGTGTCATAAAGTCTTCCTCTTTTAGATAATCGATTGTACTTTTTCCATTGTATTTGATTTGAATTGTAATTCTTTGAAGCGTCGAAAACAGTTTTCCATTCAAAAGTGAAAGTGTCGTCTCAGTCTTCCTTTCATTTTTTAAAAGAAATTGCTAAAGTGTCGCTTTGAAGAAAAGTAGTTCAGATCTGTACTTAGTTTTCTTTTTTTCATTCTCACATTAAGGAAACTAAAAAACAAATACATGCATGTGCATTTTCATTTAGACTACATGCGGAAATTGATTTAGGAAAAAGTGCATTTAGTGTGTGCTCTCTGCTCTATGTTTAAAGAATCCTACTCTTCTTTCCTTAGTAGCTAGGATTTTCATTGCTAAAAGAAAATAAATGATTGTTTATCATCTTAGATTGCATATTTAGGAATTGTACATCTACATCACATGGTGAACCTTGAAAGGAAAACTTCTTAAGAAAGATCAACTGTAAAATAAACCTCAATGAACATAAAAACTCTTTGGAACCTAACGCACAACATCTAGAAGTCTAGGCTAGAGACGTATTCCAACGATGTAAATCCTGGTAACTATCATTTTCATCGTAGGTTGGGTGATTCCTCCTCTTTGATACAACAACTGCCAGTATGGACTTGTGCTCCCACGTACCGTCGAGTATATATTGGGAGACCACAATAGGCTGATATCCTTTATCCTTAGTAAGTCGTGTCTGTTTCCCTATCAATCGCAATGCACCGAACACAACATTTGGGAAGATTGATTGATGTACGTAAAGTCCTCGGTAATTTCTGTATAATTTACCACCGAGGTGTATATTGCAGTTTTGCGATTGGTTTGGTAATCTCTCTATCTAGATTTCCAGAGTAGTCACTTTCGTTCCTTTTCAGACTCCTTAAAAGAAAAGGTCCATCTGAGCACTTATCACTTCGGGCTCATTAAAAATTGAAGGTGACTAGAGTCATCTTTAGCTTTTTCTCGACTCTTAAAAATTGAAAAAGCAAGTTGTGTCAAAGCGTCATAAAATTCATTTAATTCGGAATAACATTTTCCTCTTTTAAATTTTGAGTTGATCAAGTAATCTGCAATCGTGGAAGAAAGTCAATCAAAACCCCGTCGTTCACAAAGACTAATGAGTCAACCGTCTTTGACTCCGGAAACGAAACCATTCCGGGCCAAGCGATCTCGTTTAACTAGGTCAAAGTCTCCTGGTTTATTTGAAACTTGTGTTTCAACATCATCAGAGACTCCAATTACTCCAATTATTTCTAGTATCCCTGCCTCTACAGAAGAATTTTTGTAGTTACAAGAGGACATTAGAACTAATCCTAGTGTAACGGTAAACACTTATATTCCTGAACCATCTCCATCTAGGGTTGATTCGGAAGGTGTTACCCCTCTAACATATGTTGTTGCAGAGTCTATACCTTCTCCGGCATCAGAAATATTTTACGAACCTGACGGTCTACCTCTTCCACCTGCACTGATTGTTATAGAAGAGATTGCGGAGGATCTTCCATCTAGTACCCCATTGAATTTTGGAACTGGGATCCACCTATATCCTTCTACTATAGAAGTTAGTTCTTTTGATCACCCTTCATCGCAAGTTCCTGTTGAATTCCTAGGAAATCTTTTGGATAGACTCGATATGTCTTAACAACCATCGACATCTAGGACTGTGTCATCCAACACAACGACAGTAGAACTTCCTGCTGCTACTCCAATAATGTTCATTGGTATACCATCTGTCCCAACTAGTTCTCAACCACTAGATGGAGTCCACCCAGGGACTGTTTGGACAGCATGGCCTGTTCCTATTTGTTCATCCGGAATCTTATCTGAAGTTTCTTATGTTGAGACTCAACAAATTGATCCTTCACATCAGTATCAATTTGGGTAGTCTAGTCTCCAAAAACAAATTTACCCTTTGAACACTAGATTACTGCCATATGGGGGGCAGTGTGCCTTTTCATTGTTCCCTCCGGGAGAGCAACAATATGAGAGTTCACAACAAAATTCGGGTCAAGCTGGAATTGCATCTGGTGGTTGGATACCAATACTGCCTCAACAGCCAAGAGTTGTATATTCAATGCAACAAAATCAACCTGTGTCGAACATTCCCACTACATCGGCTATTGTGACGGTGTTGCAAGTACAAGCACTGCCTGTTGTATGTCAATCTGAAGTCTCTCAGGTCGTAATACAACAGCCTCTTGTCTCTACAACTCAATCACAACCATCGATTAGTGGCTCCTTAATGGAAGCGACTCAGGCTCAAACAGGTACTATCACCCCTCATCTTGGTCAAACATCCAGTATTGGACAACAACAAATGTTCTCATAGCCATGGCTGGTGCAATATCAACAACCGCAATTCTAGCAAGCTTACCAAGGACCTGAGCAACAAAGCTTTGTAGGTAATGGGCAGCCATATATTCAAAACGGTTACCAACAATCATATTATAATGGCTACGCCCATCAACCTTATCAAAGTTATCAGCATCAAATACATTATGCTGGTATGCAAAGACCCACTGCTCAGGTGATCCCATCTTATCCTAGGTATGCTTCACCAAACCTGAATCAACAATTGCCTTTCGTAGCAACTTTAGAATTACCAGATCTGAATCAGCTAACAAATGATCCAATTGCTTACACCCCTTAGTGGCCAACAATTCCTCATAAAATTATGTCAAATATTCCTAAGTTCAATGGAAATTCGAGTGAATATCCATCGAATCATGTGATGACCTTTCATCTATGGTGTTCGTCCAACACCCTCAATGATAATTTGATTAGGCTTCACCTTTTTCAACGAACGCTAACTGGTCCGCTAGTGAAATGGTACATCGAATTGCCTATAGCTTCATTCGATAACTTCAATACCTTGGCCACCACCTTTTTAACCCATTTTCAATTACCAATAAGGTACGAAATAGGAACGGAGCTCCTTACCAATTTTAAACAAACAATAGCCACTCACATATCTGATCATATTCATGAGTGGCGACGTCATCGTCGAATGGTAAAGACATATGTTCCTAATCAGCTTCTAGCTGAATGGTTTATCAAGTCATTGTTACCTTCTATTACAGAAGATGTGGCCAAGGGAGGAGTTATCACTAAAGAGCAAGTCATTACTCATGCACAATATCTAGACTTGATCTATACTCAGTCTGGCACGCTCTATGACAAAATTCATGATGCTCCTATACCATAATTTTCCATTCCTCCTCCTCCTAAATCGAACAGGGACTCTCATGCCAGTGACGGCCCCATCTGGTAAAGCCCTTGCAGTTTCCAGTAAAAAACCAAATGACAAACTTCCTTCCTCGAAGATTAATGTCGTGTTGACTGACAAAGGCAAAGAACCGAAGCAACCAGGGGGCAAGAAGAAAGGGGAACAAAAAAAACGGGAAGATTCGAATCCTGAAAAATCTTCTAGAAACCCTTTTGGGCAAAAGAAACCCAATCGGCCATGTCTCATATGCGATGAGGACAATTGGACAAAAGATTGTCCGCATCGAGCTGAGATAAAGAAATTCTTTAAGAATTCAAACACCTCAGTGATATTGACTAGTCCGTTTCCAAACCCATAAACCAAATTGGTTTCTAGCGACAATGCTTCCCCATCCCAAGTGATTATGTTGTCCATTTTGAAACAACAAAATGATGCTTTGATATCGACAAGGAATAAAGATTATGGGAATCCACAGACGCCAAACAACAAGGCTGCAGATCAACCTAGTAGTTCGACAACGACTTCGACCGAAGTTGTACCACCCATCATTTCTGAGCTAACAATAAAGTTGCCAAAGGGAGTAGTACACAAATCGATATTTAATCCTCGTGCTCGAGCAGCACAGAATTATAATATAGTAGAGGATCTGGCCCAATCGTCGTCCGCTATGTCGACACTTGAAGTACTACAAAATTGCCCCTCCCGAAAGCAGGCTCTATTATCAGCAATAGGTGGGATTGACCCAGTGGATTCCAATCTTGTGGCCTTTAATCATAAAGGATACGAACCTCAGTTACTGGCTCAACTCACTTTCCTCATACAAGTGAAAGCCCTCAACAAAATTGTTCATTGAATAATCATTGATGAGGGGGCATCTACCTGCATTATGTCAATGAGTTACTGGAAAAATTTAGCCTCACCACCCTTGTCAAGATCATCAACGACATTAAAAGCATTTGATGGACGAACATACACCCCATACGAGATTTTAAGTAACTTGCAAGTTGAACTGGGGGGCTAGATAGTAGAAATTGATGTCGAAGTTATCAATGGAAACCTCAATTACAATATCCTATTGGGAAGGCCCTGGATTTATGCTATGGCTGCTATTGTGTCAACATATTTAGAAATATTGCATTTCCTTCCAAGGAGGAATTCAATCGTTGACCAACAAACCTTCCTCCCCAATAGTTCACAAGTTACGGGAAGCATTCCAATGATCCATGGAAGCTCTCAATCACTTCAAAATATCAGAGTAGGCCTCCTAAAAGACCCTACCTTAATGGGTAATTTTGCCCTATCGCCTCCAAGTAATCTAGCGGAAGTGGCCACAGTGGAAACCTGCAATATGGTATCTTCTATATCTACAAGGATTCAGAAGATTTCGAGAATGTTGTTAGCATGGATCATCGCAAGGTATTGCCTCCAAGCCCAATAGAAATATTGTAGCAATCAATTTTCTTGGCGTGGGAGGCAAACCCAAATCAACAATCATCGAGTGTTTGGATAGATAGGTCTAAGGAATATGGCAACTCTTTAGATCCTTGGTCACATGTACATTCTACAAACGAAGGAATCATTCAGTCAATGATGATAGAAGAGGCACCATGGGAAGATTATCACCATCATTCCCATCTTCTGGATTACAACGAAGATTATTCCAGCGACCTTGATCATCCTTCAGTTTTTAATTTTCTATCAAATACTGTAAATACGGTGATTCCAAGCAATATAAAAGATTCTTATTTCTTATTCATGTTTGAAATAAAAGCTTCATCCTTACGTGCTTTCATAATTTACTGTGCTAACGTGTTTTCGCTTACATTTACTACTCTTCGTTTTTATCTTGTTTTCTCCATTTGCCTGAATTTCAGGAAGTTTTCTAAGAACACAACACTCAGAGAAATGGTTAAGAAATGAAAAAAGACCGAAGAGGATACTACGCCTGTGCAGTCAGACATGCAATCATTATTCTTTGATACCACTTGTAACAAATATGGCAGGACTACATCTTGGGAGGCGATGTACAATTTACTAGAGAAAGAAAACCCAAGGCCCCTGGAAACTAATGTAACAACAGATGCCACGGCTTCATCTGATGCTTCTTACTTCGAGGCAGCATGCTCTTTCCTACACAGGATTGCTACAAGACAGAAAATCTTACCATACATAGATATGGTAATATGGATTAATGATGAAGTGGATGTTTCGAATAGAACATTCAGAAACTCCAAGAAAGATGTTGTGGGATCATTCAAATCAGAAAAATTGAGTCAAATGTACCATTTTTCGCAACCACAGAAGTTCTATGACAAATATTTTATTGAGCATTTTTCCAAAGAGAATGAAGATCCAATGGACGTTATGCAGAATTGGAGGTTTGGCCCCAACAAGTTTAGACGGAGAAAACTGGTATGTACCCCATCACACCTCTATCAACCCCACCCAATTTTGAAACTGCAATGTTGTGTAGGCTATTGAGAAAATCTGATACCACCAAGTTTTCCATTGAATGGGTTCCCTTGATTGATGCAATTATAAATGCTACCATTTTGATCTGGAGTATTATTTTATCAGATAATTTAGCCATGGCCATTAGAGAATACAAGCGTAATAGAATTGTCTCCACTCGAGTTATCCCTCCCTTTTACGTGAGTGCTTATGTCATGGATGCTATATGTTTTTTTCTCACATTTTCCAAGCATGGGCTAGAAATGGACTTTAAAGGATCCTACACCCATCCATGTTTATCATAAAATATTGTGAGAATCACATTTTGGCTCCCATTTTTATAAGATTTGTCATGGTGTCATGTTGCCTATTTATCAGATCATTTTTAATAAGAAATCCCCCAGGCTTTTAGAGGAAGTAAAGATAGACATCTTGACGGTGGCAAGATGGTTTGGTGAGGAATTGTTCACTTATATCAGAGTTTTCAGGAGTATTACATCTCCCCATGTTCTCCCATATTATGTTTTGGATAAACTACTAGCACGAGAGATTTCTTATCAAACAATGGGTGATGGAATAACCAAAACCCTTAAAGAACAGAAAAAATACATCTGGCCAACCTTCCCATTACAATGTGGAACTTTCACTTTGAATGATCTTGGACATGCATCTAAAGAAATAAAGAACATCACAGCTCTAAACCTAGCTACCATGCTTAGTAGACAGTATGACCCCAACAAGATTGCTAAGAATTTCACTGCCATGGTCAAAATCAAGCAATTCAGTCATGAGGATGATGAGTTCGATGATTTCTTTAAGCAAGATGAGACATTTTCACAAGTTTTTCATTTAGCATCACTAAAGCTAGACCTAGAGGACCTCAGAGAATTCCACATATACATAAATAAAAGGCTCGAACAGGTCCCTTTGGACCTGTTACAAATTGAAGAAGTAAGAGAACCTACTCCCAGCGTAAACCTAGAGGAGAGTTCCAAGAACAATTCTGATGAGGGATCACAAGAAAATTTAGCTCAAGGTTCAGAAGACTCTGAACATGAATATGAGAATAAAGAAGGAAGCCCCAAGGCAGACCCTGAATAGATACAAACGAAAATCTTGAAGAAACGACCGAGAAGGTCTCAACTAAACAAGACATGGAGATTGGTTCCCTACAGGTTGAAACAGAAAAGACCCCAGACATCAATCTAGAACAGGAGTGGGAGAAATTTAATAAAAATCTCAAAACAGAGACTACTCTTGAAGGAACTTATGGATTCCAGACTCCACAACACACTCAACAGGTTGTAAATCCAGAAGCAAAAATACAACAAATTGTAACTACTCAAGATATTGAAGTCATCCCTACACAACCAACTTCTCAAATTGTTTTGAAGGTTGAATAAACACTGCCACTAGAGATATTCTATAGTCCTACACATAAGGTTGTAGTAAAAAGGAAAATAAAGAAAAGAAAATTGGATGTATCGGCAACAACAACTCTTGGAAGTGAGCCAATGGAGGTAGTGCGGAGAGACACCCCCATTGATCCATCAGACAACCTTCTGCTGTAATTTCTCATTGGATACATGATCAATTGATATATGTGATATATTTTCCATAATTATTTTGTCTAACTATTTAGTCAAAATAATTATCATTAAATGAATTCTTATCTTATAGCAATTGAATGATATTTATTACCTTTTGCTTTAAGACATCTTTGTAGATTGCATGATTTGAGTAACTCCCAGGTATATAGTAAGATAATATTAGAATAGATAGATGCATGTGTTTACTACTTAAATAGATCATTTTTATTAGATCATTTTCCATTATATCTTATATCATCTCAACATCATTATCATATCAATACTTGCTAGGAAATTGGTCCCATTATCCCTAGTTGCAGCCACCACACCAAATGAAAAAGGAGTTGCTTTCAAGGTCCGGATCGGGTGGTTATCCCCCATGTTGTCACAACAAATTTCAAGGCGTCAACAGGTTCCTAGGGTCAATTTTTGGGTAATTTAACCCAAATTTTGTATATTTTTTTGTAAAAGATGTAAAGTCTCGATGATATGTGGATGCAGAGCGCACAGATAGATAGGTGTCAAAGGGGCCTTAGCCCCTTGTTTGGATAGATAGTTAAGTTGGTTTTAAGACTCACCCATGGTCCGCGGACCATGGTATTGTATGAAGGAAAGCTATAAATAGTTGAGTCTTAACGAGTCTTAGAGATAACTTTTGATGGAGAATTAGGTACGTTGAAAGGTTTTTGTTGTCTTGGGCAAGTGCTAAGGCCAGAAGGATCTGGTTCCTGTGATTAGGTAAAGAAGGGAAGGCTCCTGCAGTTGAGTGCGCATGAGACCTAGATAGAGTCGGAAATTGAGTGCGTAGACCCTTGCAGTTGAGTGCGCAGGGTAGACGAGTCTGTAATCTATGCATTGAAGATCAATAAAGGCAGCTTTTGAAGAATTATTGTGTATTTATGTTGAATCTGTTTATGTAATATCATGTCGCTTAATGATATGTTTTTATGAAATAATGAATGAATATTTCTCGAAGTCACTAGATCTATCTTATTAATGCATGATTTAAGTTGTTATCATGTTCCGCGAAGATAATAGTTAATTTTGCTAGGTTTTCTGACAAATTGGATAGATCTGCACAAACTCATATCTAGGGTTGTTTATTGATGCGCAAAATTAGATAAATCATCTAGTTAAGGTCTGCAAAGACTAATTGTAGACCTTTGCGAAGGTCTAGAAGCCATGTTTCCCTAGTTACAGTGACATGCCCTAGAAGGATATCAATTTGCACGAAGGCAAATCTGAACTATCAGAGCCTAAGAATCATTTATCACATGTCCCTTGATGCAAAAACCTGGTTATCACATCCCCTAAAACTGCTTCAGGTGAGACTGCAATCTACGCTATGTAGGCTGTTGCCAAAAGGGCTATCAGCTAGGGTTTGTTGGTTGGCACGAACAACTTTGAACCTGGGTCAGGCCCCCTTAAGCCAACAACCACAAACTTCAACTATCTTTCAAGCTTCCCATGAGCTCTTGCTTTCAATCATATGCTATTATGATGCCATCGCATAAAATGATGCATCATATCATGTTTCTAATGCTTCCTACCATGATAGCTATATTTACAGAAACTAAAAAGAACTAGGTGCAGAAGACTTATCTCAATCATAGTAGAGATCTTTTACTTCTTACTTCTTGGATTTCTTCCTTTCAGCTTCTTCCACTTCTTCAGTGATATGGGATTTTTTCCTTCCTCTTTTGTTGTCGTCCTTTTTTAGCTTAGGAAAAAGTATCTTATAGTGCCCATATCCATAGAATTGAACCTTTTCCATATTCTTCTTCCTTTTCTGAGGACCAAATTTCCCAAACTTTCCTTTCATTTTCACTATGGCAACATATGCTTGAGTTTGCTCATTTGATCCTACATCACTTTTTGCCTTTAACTTGGTTTCTTCAAATTTTTCATTGGGACCATAGCTCATTGAATGGAGTAGATTCCTTCTTCCCATAAATGCTTGATGTAAAGTTACCCCATTCCTTTGGTAGTGCATTCAGTACTGTAGTAGTTGTTTCCTTCTCAAAGGTTATATCTCCCAACTCTTGCAGTTGGTTCCTTATTTCAGACACCCTCATAAACTATCATTCCTTCTTCCTTTGATATCATCATCTTGTAGAGCTTGGTTCTTAATGATATCACTTCTTCTGCAGAACTTACGGAGAATAATTCCACCAGTTCATCATAGATGTCTTTCCACTTTTCCAATTTTGCTACATAAGGATTCTTTGAGCCCTTATTTCCTTTTTCATGTATTCAGCTAGAGCTTGAGCTTCTTCCTTTGAAGGTTTAGTGAAAGAACCCTTCACATTCTCAACAACTTCATTTTCTATGAGGATCAAATCTATCCTCTTCTTCCATGCAATAAATTTTGACAATCCAACCAATTTGTTACTCTCCTTGCAAAATGAAGTCATTCTGATAGATTCAAATGTAGATATAAAGATACTTACTTGTCAAGTGAAGATGCTCCTTGATGTTAATATCTTCAAAATGATGTCATCATGATTTTGATGATGATAGAATATGTCTTCCTTCAAAAGTGATCTTTCAATGAGAGGAAGATCACCTTGTTTCCTTGATGATGATGATTACGATTCTTACTGATTCTTTCGAATGTATATACTATGCTTCAGTGTGTATTTCTTCTATGGATGAGCTAGAGTTTTCAAGTCTTATTACAACTCTAGATTTCATCCCTTCTTCACATTTTAGGCTTGTTGTTGCAAGACTACAATTTAGTCTTCTCCTACAGAAACCCTAGGTCACACGTGTGGCTAGAATATGGACAAACTTGCCTCCTTTTGATTTCGATTGACCTTGAATCCTCTTGACAATTCGGCTTGCTAAATATTCCTTTTTTAACCCAGACTTTAGCCCCTTTGAGTGACTGCAATTTTCAGCGTCTACTATAGTTGGATGATGTGTTAACCTTCGAACATGTGGAGGAAAATTAGCCCAAAACAGAGAAGGAAATGTTTCACTCTTATTTATTCTTCCTTCATTGGGTATAAGGCTTCTTTCTCTTTCTTGATCGAACTCTTCTTGATGCTTCTTAGACTCTTTTCTAGTGTTTCAGCCCTTGAGTGTCCTTCTTTAAGCTTCCTTTCCTTGTCTTGACACCTTAGCTATGATACCATGTTGAGAAATCTAGGGAAACTAGATTAGGTGATTTCTCTTACTTTGATAATTTCTTATGTATTTTTTACTTAACTTGATTATTTTATTATTTCACTTGATTATTATTAGTTTTATTTACATCAAACAACTACCAAACAATAAAATCAAAGAGACAATAGGACACAAGATGTAGGGGATCAGCAATGGCCAAAACCTCTCCAACTGAGACGAAAACCCACAAGAATTATTATCTTATTATAGAACTTCAATTAATGAATTCCAAGACCTATGACCATTGACAAAGACCCTCCAAGACCAAGTCAAACCTTGATTCCAACAAATTCTGCAATTTCGACTTGCCCAACATATTCTTCTGGAACTTTGACCTGCCCAACACATTCTTCTAAAATTTCGATATAGCCAGCAAAATCTTCTGCAACTTCGACCTGCCAAGCAAATTATTCTACAACTTCTACCTGCTTAGTAAATTCTTCAGTCCAGAAAATTCTTCTGCCCATCAAATGTAGAAACCCTAACACAATAGAGAGAGAGAGGCCAAAAAAATTTGATCTAGTTCTTCTCCTTCTTTTTCGTCCTTTTTCTAGCTTCTATCTTGAGAAGATCAAACTTGCTTAAGTGAGTCATAATGAGGACAAGTTCCTTCCTATTTATAGGCTTGTGAGAGGTACGCATTGCTCTCTTTATGCTGACTTGTCCCTTCATGTAGGCTGAAATTATCTTTGTGCCATGACGAGGTCTTGGAGGGTCTTTTGATTCTATTTTGACTCACTAATTTTTTTTTACAATATGTAACATACCAAAATGGGTCTTCAATACACGATAATGACTCAATTGACTTTATGACAAACTTAGAAGCACTCAATGGGTGCTTGACCTAAAAATAAATTTCCCTTGAGCATGAAACCCATGCCTCAAGAATAATAATAAATTTATTTTTCTCTTTTCATTAAATACATAAAATCGTGATTACATATGTCATTATGAAGACCGAACCTAGTTACATATTTCAACATTTCTTAGAAGACAAGTTGGTTATTATATCTTTCATGATGTTCCATGGAGGTGTTGCCTTTTGTGTTGATGTAATAGTTGAAGGCCAAGAATTTGACTACACAAATCCTAAGATGGACAAGTATATATGGAGACTAGCACTAGAGTTGTTTTATCGTACACTTGTGCGATGTAACGTGGCTAGGGTTTATAAACCTTAAGTAAGGAAACAATGCTAGTGTGAATAGCATATATGATACAAGCTTGTTGAATCCAAGGGAGGACTTACTAGTGTTGATGCTAGCTTGTTATGGATATTTTATGGTGGCTAAGGTTTTCATGATTTTACCTTGCTATCGTTTGCCAAGCTAGATATTGTATTGTTTTGTGATAAATTTGTTCACATGTATTTCATTTCTTCTATATATGTATAAAGTACCTTTCTATCCAAAATTTTGTGATTGCAATTTATGATTTTTCTTCTTGCATTGTCTTCATGATTAAGTAATTTCCAATATTTATCATTCATATTTATTTGATATAACATATATTTGAAATTATAAAGTGATTTAATATAGAAATTGAAGATAAAA
>APFE031611443.1:0-10000 GCA_000404065.3 Pinus taeda
AGTATTTTCCATTAATGAAATGAAGTATTATTTCCGCTGCATATTTGTGTATATGGTTATCTCTATAATTTGTTGTGTTCCTGTTTAAGTCCGGATCACATTGGGTTGGGCGTCTACCTTGTTGTTGTTTTGCTCATTATTCACCTAAAGTTTTTTTTGGGTATCTTCCTTCTGTTTTTCCCTAAAACTGCTAGTTGTAAAAGAGAATCAACCTCATGGGATACACAAATACACCCTACTTTTTTATAAAGGTGGTACTACTCTTTCTCGTTCAAATAATATATATATATATATATATATTTATATTTTCATTTAAAGTAATAAATTTATCCATTCATAACATTAGTGCCTAAGAGTGGACAAGACAATAAGACTCAAATAATAGGGAAACGATTTGTTTTTTCGCAAGGATGAGTATATTCCACTTAGTGGAATCGGTAACTTTGTACATACAACTGCCACTATTTCACCAAGTAGAACATTTTTTCATAAACGCCACAAGTGCTAGATTACAACATGTCTCTGAATACTTGAACTTGTTAGGGTCCTATATTTCATAGGACGAGTTGTCTTTACCTGATGATTTTATATTTGAAAAATGTAAATAATGTTTTATGTCTGAATTTTATTTCCAAAAGCATATCTATATTATATATATATATATATATATATATATATAGAGAGAGAGAGAGAGAGAGAGAGAGAGAGAGAAAATAAATTGTAGGGGACATAAAATATAAAATAAAGAAAGAAATGAAAAGAAAAGAAAAACAAAAAATAAAAAAATATGTGTGAAAATGTCCCCCCTAGGTGAGAAAATTTAAATGGCACCAAGAAAAATTAGTGTTACATCGGTTTATATTTAGAAATTTTGAATAAAGTGTGCAACTTATTTAAATGCCACTTGGTAAATAGGAAAATTAGAAATAATTTGGCCTAATCACATTGTTTAATCGTGATTAGGCCAGGAATACAATAGGTTAGATAGTGAATAAATTAATCACTTGGTTTAATCATGATTAATTGATAGGAAAAAATTAGTAAAAAATGTGCTATGCTAGTTCAAATGAAACATTGAATGTTTTCTAAATAGTTTTTAGGAAAAAATATTTTTTGATTAACTTTACCTTAAGTAAGGGTTAATCACGCTTTAATGCACTTGTAATAATGTTTACAATATTTATTTTAGCTCTTAGTTCGCACTTTCGAATAAAATGGACAGTTGAGATTTATCCCCCACATGGATCAACGGTAGGGGAATGTTTTCGCCCCCCCCCTCGCCAAGGTCAACTCCACTTTTTCCATGGGAGGTGGGGGGCGGGGGGGTCCAAAGCTCCTACTACATGGCACCCTCTCGAAATTTCGCACCCCCCTGAAAAGTCTTATGCTGTTGACTTTTGTCGCTTTGAATTATCGCCCGCTACGTGGACCTCCTGTCCCCGCCATCCATCAGCACCTACATGCCATGACATAGATCCGACCCCAATATACTTACCACCTTAGCCTACCTTCCCGCCACGTGCTCTCTACCACCTCACCCTCGCGAACCCCACTCCCGTGACTACTCCCGATTGTTAAACTTATCCCGATCACTCATTTCCTCCCAATCTTATGCTGCCATCTGGCGCCCCCTCTCATCATGTCAACAAGTCATTACTGTATTAACTACCTTACACTCCCTGTGCAATGAACCTGCTCCCCATTAACGATAATGGATTAACGCTTAATTAGGAAATTTCTCTATATAAACACTCTAAAACAGTAAAAAAAATTCTTTCACTGTGTCGTATAATCAACAATAGGTTACATATTCTTAAGCCACAACAATGACCAATTAAATTTCCCAGCCATTAATGTTTCAAACTATCTTCAGGGACCCAGTTTGACATTCCTCTCTCATTTTCCTACTCCAAGTAATATGTGACCTTTTTCTCATCTCAGCAAATTCATCATGCCATGTAAAGTGAAATTCCCCAAAGAAAAGGGAAAGAAACTAGAAGAGAACCCCATGTTTCTCCCACATGTAGACTTACATCATGTACCCTTATTGGACCTGCAATATAAAATTGCTAAAACCAACAATGAATTCGACTTGTTCGAACTTCACATTTGATTAAATCAAAAATTCCTTGACCAAAGAAATGAAATTAATCTATGGGAGTCTACCCTACCTCAGTTCATGTTCCTACAAGCCCATATTTTCCTTGAGTTAGTTTCTTGGTGTCAATTAAGTTATGTCCCCTCTCAGAGATCTATTGTAAGTTGCAATGGTCAAGTTTCAATAACTATCATAGCTGAAGGCCAGATCTTTGAAGTTTTTCTGCCTTAAGATACCCAATTACCAAAAGCCAACCCTCCATATTCATCTTCCATGTTCCTTGAGGGAACCAAGCATATTATTTCCATCATCTCTTACATTCTTACTTATCATTCTCATGAGTGGGTTGATGAGGCCATTTTTGGTTTCCTGTCAGTTTTCACCACTGGTGAGCAACTAGTCATTTTTAATTATAGTCAATTTATTGCAGAGGCTATGCATGATCAATATATCAAATTTTCTACAGAGGGAGCTTTCAAATACTCCTCTGTTTTAGTGTACGTTTTTATTTACCAACAAGCAGATAGATTCCATTTCACCTTGTAGAAGATGGATGAGAACGGTAATGCTTACTCAGCCATACAATGGACATCCTTGGTGAGAAGGAATTCCACAAAATTCTCTTTCACAAACTTTGCGGACCAGTTCTTATACACAGTTGCATGTCTCCTACATAGTGATGTGGAGCCTATGATAGGTGAAGACATTCATAAGATTCTACATCTCAGTGGTCAAGTAAAGACAGGAAATTGATATCTTTACCAAACCTACACAGAAATGCAAATATATGGGTGTGAGTTGCCACCCTACAAACTACCCAAATTTGTGCCTATGGGACTCTTCTGATTAGAGTACATTCAATAGATGATTCACATGGATGATCTACATTTCTTGGAAGCCAAGAAGAAGGCCCAGTTCAAGATTAAAGCCAAAGTAGGACCTTTTGTCTACAATACCAAATCAGCTGGTAAAGAAGTCGATTTGCTGCTGAAACAAATGAACTTTAAATTGAGTTTCACCTGGTCTTATGACCCTTTTGCCTTGATCTCAAAGCTAAGAGTGGAGCAAAAAACCACACCTTATTCACATACTCCTCGACCAGAAATCAAGCAATACTTGAACCAGACTCAATGGGTGGAAAACACATTGTAGGAGGCATAGGAGCAGGTTCTCTCTACGACAACCACTCAAACACCCACACCTAAAGAGAAACATGAGAAGAGAGTAAGAGAAGAATAATCTTCGTCGGTAATAGAAATAGGAGCAAAAGATTTCCTAGTTTATACAAAGAAGAAAAATAACCAACTCTGCAATTGTCTTTCAGCAAGACATAGAAGAACATAAGAGTATTGTAATGGTAGGTGCTCATGTGTCTAGCAGAGAGGAGGATATCTTCATAGGATCACCATCTTCATATACTTCCATAGATCCTCCAGAGACACCAAGGACAATTGATTAGGCTCAAGACACTATTGAGCCCAACATTTTTGCCAAATACAAGGCAATTAAGCAAAGGAATGAAATGCTAAAAGCTACCACTTATACATATTTATGGAAACAAACAATTGTATCTTAGGACATATTACTATCAGAATTCGACTTAGAGAAGGGAAAAATGCAGATAACATTTCTCAAAGCCAAAGTACCAGCTCCCAAGTCACCTGGAGATTACAAGGAATGTGTTAACTTTTGATGGACAACATATTCATCCCATAGAACAAATGGACCTGCACAGATAAACAAGTGAGATGATGTATTCCACACTCACTAACACTACCATGTCTGCCTCTAAATTGCAGGTATCACTAAATATTGTACAATCCTATCTCAAGTTAGAGAAGATTTCATCCTTAGCTAAGGATACTAGAATCAAGTCACTGGAGGACTTGGTGATCGAGTTGGGATATAATCCCAAACCTATCAAGGTAGTTGAAGAACTTATGAAGAAAAAGGATGCTGACATATCAGCCTTGAGAAAACAATTAAAGTTTCCTACCACAGAGGATCCACAAGGCAAGTGGCTAGGATAGATGGAGAAGAAAAAAGAGGATATGTTCAATATAATCATCGAGCTAAATAGCCAGATCAGGGACACGGAAATAGAGCTGGAGAAACTTCTCAAAGAGAAAGAGCAGGCAACACAATTGGCCATAGTTCCACTTACAGTAGTCCCAATCTCAGATACCATAACCCCAGGAGCATCTACATCAACTTTAGCTCCAACACAAACATCAGATTCTACCAGTGAGATTGTTAAAGCCATGGATGATCTGTCCATTCAGGAACAGGAAATTGTTAAGTTAACAGATCAACTTAAGAGACTATTAGAAGAAAAGCTAAAATGTGATAATTTTTGTGTGGCAGACTTGCAGAAAACCCATAAGTTAAATCTAAAAATTGAGTAGTTGCGTAGTGAATCAGTTATGGGTCAAACTCTGGCCCAAGCCAGAGAAAATATATGGACAGAAATAGGTGAAGCCATCATAGAAATATGGCCTTCTATACAGATCATTTTTTAATATAAGGAGTTAGTGCTAAAATCCTAAGAGGTGATTAGACATATTAAAATAGACTTGGGGCAGAAACCTGGGGAAGCTACAACCATCATTAAATTTCTGAATTCCAAGAGCAGAGAAGAACTACAAGAACTGGGAAATCAGGACAGAACAAAGACCATATTGGAGGTAAAAAGGATGCAGACCAAAAGGACGCTTATGAATCAGCTGGATAAAAAATGCCAGAACTTAGCAACTAGCATATACAGATTCCACAAGAAGTTGTAGGCATTGAATATGAAAGGTCTGCCAAAGTTGATTAATGTAGAGAATGAGCTCATGAGCCTAATATAGTACCAAGATAGACTAAGCAAGATTTCACAAGACAAATCAAAGTTTGTAGGGATCAAAGGGCATATCCAGGGAAGGCATTCATGGAGGCCTTAGATTTTGATTTATTTATCAGTCATGAGGTGATACACCTATTTGTCATCAAGCCAACCCTTCATAAATACAAATATGTGGATGAAAGTTATAGGAAATTGATTAATTTTTCAATCCCAAGCGAAGATAGGTGGGAGAAATTGTGTGAATTACTGGAGTAATTCGTAATTGGATAGTAAGGAAAAACAATGCAATAGATTTTGAGGCCTAGTCACAACAATATTCCTCAAAAACAGGGTCAACATTCAGCAGTTTGAAGATTCCTATTAATTTTTCTAATTTTGTAATCAGTTTAGACATTAATAGGATTCCATCTTGATCTTTTGAATCGAGATATTTTGTAATTATTTTTGTATAAATACTTCAAAAATCGAAGCATTAGTGTTGGGAGTAGTTTTGAAGAAAGGAATTATGTTGTAAGAATCTCACAGAGCTATCATTGACCATATTTCAGTAATACAACGCAAGCATTACAAGATTCTTGTGTCAATTTCATTGGTGAAGTGCATCTTTCTCTATTAAATGTTTTCATTGTTTTCATATATGTTTATGAAATCTAAATTATTCTAAGAGGAGTATGAACATAATTTGTTTAAGACTACACTCTGTATCTGAATTATGAATAATTTCTATGTTTTCTACTGAAAATTAAAAACATAATTCTTAGTTGCTCTGCTTTTAATTGGATTGCTGAATCTTTTTCTTTTCCTCCATACCATAGATCTTAAAGGATCCAATGAACTTTCCTACCCTTCCCAATAAGTTTAGCCTGTAATATTTGCATTTGATCAATCTAAACCTCTTACTCCAATTCCCAATGGCCTAATTCCACTATCTCAACCCAACAACTCAAAAAACCCTATCCTGAACATGATAACTAGCCTAATATCATCAACAAAATAAAGCTAAATCATAAAGAGAGATCCCTCTCTGAAACTGGAAGGGCTGGATTCCCAGTTTCCAAAGTGGTTTTAAGGTTACCTCTGTAATTTACTCTACAAACTCAAAAATTACGGAGTGATAACATCCTGGTGACTCCACTGGGGACTAATATATCTTCATTTAAAATTTTATTTCCCTAGTTCAAAAGCTTTAGTTCAACAACATTTAAGATATATTTTTCAGAAATAAATGTTTTGAGGTTGTAAAATTTGTACATATTTGAAATTGTGTGTTTAATACTATATACATTTGGCTCCTAAAAGGATTCATACCAGAGCTCATCCCGACCTGAATCCTCCCAATATCCTAGATAATCCTGAGAAATTGATAAGGAAGAAAAGCTTGACCAAAATTCAAGGGAGTAATAGTCCTATGCCAAGAGCCAATTCTTTTCCAGAGAGTTTTGTTACCTTAGAAAATATTCAATTTGATATACGCTTTGAACTTAGTTTGTTTAGAAACAGGTCTGAAAACTTTGTAGCTAAAGCTGTCATTGATGAGTTGATTTTAAGACCATACATAACTGAACAACAGTCTGTAGACCAGGATTTTGACAAGCAAGCTCTCCAACAGTTTGAAAAATTAGAAGACCTAGTGACAAACTTAGATCAAGCTATCCACAAATCCTACATCCAACAATCAATTGAAATTTCATCCCTATCATTCTCTGTTTCTTCTCCCATTAACAATATTTACATCCTGTTTCCACTATTTCCACCTCCTCAACATTTTCCACTACCTCTCCATCAACATCACAAAATGTAATACAAATTGTCTTAATTCCTTCCAAATCTGCACCTCACACAGGTTCATCTATTGTTCATCCCCATATGCCAGTCATGGCAGCTCGATATGCTCCCCTAGTTTTACCTGCCCAATTGCATAACATGCCTCAAGACTATCAAAGTAGGATTCCTCGATTTGATGGCACTGGGGCCATCACTGCACAACAACATGTCGATAAAATGAATGACTACTTTGACCTTTAGGAGGTTGATGAAGGTGATGTGAAGATAAGTCTTTTCTTCCAAAGCCTTAATGGAGAAAAATGGTTTAAATCTTTATCAACAACTTCCATTAATGATATTGCCTCCTTTCATTAGTCTTTCCTCAACATATGGGAAACTGAAAAGAATCCCCTACAGGTTTTAAATGAATATAAAAATCTAAAAAGATGGCCTAATGAAAGCGTTGAAGAATATTATGATAGGTTTAATCAAGTTTATATTCCATTCCAGTTGCTATAAACCCCCCACCAGGTTATCACTTATACATTTCCCTGAAGGATTTGATGTTGACATGGCCTACCAATTAAGAGAAAGAGACCCTACCACACTTGAAGAAATGCAAAGTAACGCTGTCAATGTAGAAGCTAATTTATTAGCCAAAAAAGCCAATCTTAACATTGAAAGAAGGGTTACCATCAAGGAGGAGCCTTCCACCTCTTCATCAGACTTAAAAATAGAAAACCTAGTCAAAACCATGGACATAATGATGGAGAGGATGATAGTGGTTGATAGAACCCCTCCTAGGGATAACCAAGCAAATTCTCAAGACTGAAATCAGAATCTCACGAGAATTCTGCCTCTGATAAAACAAAGGGAACAGAGGGGCTCTAATGATCAACAACTTAGGCCTCCTTTCCAGGAAAACTATGCCGAAGAAGAAGTGGAACTAGAAGAATATTGAAAGGAAAACCAAATTAATTTGTTTGGGGAGACAAAAATTGATCATATCTTTTTTTACTATTGAAGAGCAAGATCAATTTCTGCTTTCGCAGCTAGAAACAATTCCATTAGAGTATGAAGAATACAAACAAGGTTATCAAAATTCCATAATGGAAGTGCATAGGCAATATAACCTCAGGAGTAGAAAAACTGTTGATACTCCTTCGAAGAAAATCTCCTATACTCCTTCCAATAAGACTGTTGATAATCAACCAAATAAAACTCAGGCTGATATCCCTTCTTCTAGTCAAGCTAAAGATGTTCCTTCCTCTAGTCAATCCAAAGAAAATACTCAAAAAGTAAACCTGAAAAAACAGGATCAAAACATTAAGGAAATAGAGAAGTTGCATACCTCTTTTAGCATAGAAAATAAATTGGCTAAAGTTAAAATTTCAATCCCCCTCACTGAACTGATGAATTAGAATGCATACATGACATAAGTGATGAAATCCTTAAAAGTGGGAGAAGGAACATATACTTTTAACCTCGCTGATGACAAGCTTGAACTGTTGTTCGGCCTTGAGGTAGAAGGTAAACCCTAAGATGGAAATGTTCCCCCTTTCTACATCAGTCCCAATTTCCTTGATAAAATTCTTCACAATTCCATGCTCGACTCTAGTGGCTCACACAATTTAATGCCCTAAGACATAATGGAGAAGTTGAATCTTGCAATTACTAGGCCATATAAAGACTTGTATTCTTTTGATTCCAGCAAGCTAAGGTGCCTTGGTCTCATTAAATACATCTATGTCACCCTAGCTCAAATTCCTGCCAGAAGCATAGTCATGGATATCGTAGTGGCAGACATACCCCCAAAGTATGGAATGTTACTTTCTAGATCATGGGGGGCAAAGCTGCAAGGCACCCTGCAAATGGATATGAGTTATGCTACCATACCTATTTTTGGTCAGCCTAGGAGAATTTACAGAGAAACCCTAATGAAATACATGGTTAACAATCAAGATAGACCAAACAACCATCCCTTGTATTCAGTCCATTCAGCCCTAGACTCTTTTATCTTGTATAATGATGGAGGTGTAGAAGGAAAACTCCCTAACCTAGAAATTGATTTGTGTGAGATGGAAGAAAATAAAATAAACATTGTAAAAATGGATGAAGAAAATTAGCCTTTATGGAAGATGGATTCTGATGGGAATGTAAGCATGGAAGAATCAGGAGCAAGTGTGTGGGTTTTCAATTCACAAACTAGAAACATTGAGGGACATTTATATAAACTGAACTTTCAATGTAGCAATAATATAACTGAGTATGAAGCCTTAATCCTAGGTTTGCAACTTTTGAAAAAATTAGGTGCCAAAAGAATTTCAGTTCATGGAGATTCTAAACTCATAATTAAACAAATCAAAGGGGAATATTAAGCTAAACATCCAAGGTTAAGGGCTTATAGGAATGTTGTTCTAGATTTTCTCGAATGATTTGTTGAGTATGAGTTATTTGTAGTTCCAAGAGGTCAAAACATCATAGTTGATGAACTGGCTACTTCAACTAGTACTTGCAAAATGCCTTATCACCTAGTCACCAGTACACAGTTGAAGTTAAAAATAGACCAACTATCTCGGATAATATCAGGTAGTGGCAAGTTTTTGGTAATGATGAACAGATTGAAAGTTTTTTGGAGTCAAAGAATGAATTTGAGTGTGCCAATATAGACATAGATTGTGATGTAGATAATAATGTACATAAAATAATGAATAAAGTAGAAGTGAATGAATTGGATAAAGATCAAGAAGAGTCATACATTTTACAGTTGAAGGATAATTTTTTGCCTAGAGGGTTAGTTCCATTGGAAGAGTTACTTGATTTTAATGATATGGCTAAAAAAGCTAAAATAGAACCTAATGGAGTCGTGGAAGAATGCAACATAGGAACCAAAGAAAAGCCTAAAATATTTAAATTGTCAAAATCTTTGCCTTCAGCTGAAAAGCAGAAGTATATAGAGATTTTCAAAGAATTCATAGATGTATTTGCCTAGAGTTATGAGGGTTTAAAGTCCTATGGCACCAAAATTTTACAACATAAAATTCCTATAAAGGAGGACCATAAACATTTTAAACAGAAACTCAGAAGGATCAACCCAATGCTTTTCCCCTAGTTGAGAAAGAAGTTAAAATTTTTTATGATGCCAAAATCATTATACCCCCGCGGTTTTCAAAATGGGTATCAAACTTAGTTTCTACTAGGAAAAATATTGGGGAGATTAGACTATGTATTGATTTTAGAAATCTCAATAATGCTTCTCTAAAAGACAACTGTCCTTTGCCCAAAATGGACCA
>APFE031611443.1:15000-21679 GCA_000404065.3 Pinus taeda
AAAATTTTCTATAGAAGGAGTTTCAAATACTCCTTTGTTTTAATGTACATGTTTATTTACCGACAAGAAGACATATTCCCTTTCACCTTGCAAAAGATGGATGAGCAGGGTAATGGTCAGTAAGTCATACAATGGACATTCTTGGTGAGCAGGAATTCCATAGAATTCTCTTTCACAGACTTTGTGGACCAATTCTTATACACAGTGGCATGTCTCCTACATAGTGTTGTGGAGCCTAGGATAGGTGAATACATTCATAAGATTCTACATCTCATTGATCAAGTAAATACAGGGGATTTGTATCTTTACCAGACATACACAGAAATTCAGATATATGGGTGCGAGCTGCCACCCTACAAATTGCTCAAAATTGTGCCTATGAGACTTTTCTCATTAGAGTACATTCGACAGATGATTCACATGGGTGATCTACATTTCGTGGCAGCCAAGAAGAAGGCCCATTTAAATATTAAAGCCAAAGTAGGACCTTTTGTCTGCAATACTAGATCAAATGGTAAAGAAGTTGATTTGTTGCTGAAAAAAATGAAATTTAAATTGAGTTTCACATGGTCTTATGACCCTTTTGGGTTGATCTCAAAGTTATGGGTGGAGCAAAATACCACACCTTATTCACATACTCCTCGACCATAAATCAAGCAATACATGAACCAGACTCAATGGGTGGAAAACACACTGTAGGAGGTAGAGGAGTAGGTTCTCTCTACCACAACCACTCAAAAACCCATACCTAAAGAGAAACGAGAGAAGAGAGTAAGAGAAGAAGAATCTTACCCGATAACAGAAATAGGAGCAAAATATTTCCTAGTTTATACAAAGAAGCAAAAAACCAACTCTACAACTGTTTTTTTAGCAGGACACAGAAGAACATAAGATTATTGTAATGAAAGGTCCTCATGTGTCTTGTAGAGTGAAGGATATATTCATAGGATCACCATCTTCATCTACTTCCAGAGATCCTCTAGAGACACCAAAGATAGTTGATTCAACTCAAGACACTACTGAGCCCAACATTTTTTTCCAAATACAAGGCAATTAAGCAAAGGAATGAAATGTTGAAAGCCTCCACTTATACGTAGTTCTAGAAACAAACAACTGTATATCAGGACAAATTACTATCATCATTCGACTTAGAGAAGGGAAAAATGCAAATAGCATTTCTCGAAGCCAAAGTACTAGCTCCCAGGTCACCTGGAGATTACAAGGAATCCGTCTTCACTTTTGATGCACAACATATTCATCCCATAGACCAGATGGACTTGCATAAACAAACAAGTGAGATGATGTATTCCATACTCACTAACACTGGCGTGTCTGCCTCTAAATTACAGGTATCACTAAATAATGTACAGTCGCAACTCAAGTTAGAGAAGATTTCATCCTTAGCCAAGGATACTAGAATCAAGTCACTGGAGGACTTGGTGATCAAGTTGGGATATAATCCCAAATATATCAATGCAACTGAATAAATTATGAAGAAAATGGATGTTGACATATCAGCCTTGAGAAAAAAATTAAATCTGCCTACCACAAATGATCCAAAGGGCAAGGAGCTAGGAGAGATGGAGAAGCAGAAAGAGGATATGTTCAGGATAATCATCGAGCTAAACAACCAAATCAGGTAAATAGAAATAGAACTGGAGAAACTGCTCAAAGAGAAAGAGCAGGAAACACAGTTGGCCATAGTTCGAATTACAACAGTCCCAATCTCAGTGACCACAACCCCAGGAGCATCTACTTTAACTTCAGCTCCAACACATACATCAAATTCTTCCAGTGAGATTGTTAAAGCCATGGACGATCTGTACATTTAGGAGTAAGAATTTTCTAAGTTAAGAGCTCAGCTTAAGACACTGTCAGAACATAAGCTAAAAATTGATAATTTTTATGTGACAAAGTTGCAGAGAACCCATCAGTTAAATCTAAAATTTGAGCAGTTGCATAGTAAATCAGTTATGGGTCAAAATATGGCCCAATGCAGAGAAAATATATGGACAGAAAATGGTGAATCCATCACAGAAATATGACCTTCTATACAAATCATTTTATAACAACAAGAGTTAGTGCAAAAATACCAAGAGGTGATCAAGCATATTAAAATAGACTTGGGGTAGAAACCTAGAGAAGCTACAATGATAATCAAATTTTTGAATTCCAAGAACAGAGAAGAACTATAAGAGCTAGGAATCAAGACAGAACAGAGACCATCCCAGAGGTGAAAAGGATGCAGACCAGAAGGAATCTTATGAATCAGTTGGATAAAAAATGCCAGAGCTTAGAAACCATCATAGAGAGATTCCACAAGAAGTTGTAGGTGTTGAACAAGAAAGATCTACCAAAGTTGACTAGTGCAAAGAGTGAGCTCATGAGCCTAATAGAGTACCAGGATAGATCAAGCAGGATTTCCCAAGATGAATCAAAGTTTGTAGGGATCAAAGGGCATACCACAGGGAAGGCATTCATGGAGGCCTTAGATTTTGATTTATTTATCAGTCATGAGGTGAGGCACCTATTTTTTATTAAGCCAACCTTTCAAAAATATACAGATGTGGATGAAAGATACAGAAAATTGATTAAGTTTTCAATCCCAAGTGAAGATAGGTGGGAGAAATTGTGCGAATTACTGGAGTAATTCGTAATAGGACAAAAAGGCAGAATAACACAATAGATTTTGAGGCCTAGTCACCAACAATCTTCCTAAAAAATAGGGTCAACATTCAACGGTTTGAAGATTGCTATTATTTTGTTCTAATTTTGTAATCAGTTTAGACATTAATAGGATTCCATCTTGATCTTTTGAATCAAGATATTTTGTAATTATTTTTGTATAAATTCTTCAAAAATGGAAGTATTAGTGTTGGGATTAGTTTTGAAGAAAGCAATTATGTTGTAAAGAAGCTCACATAGCTATCATTGATCATATTTCAGTAATACAACGCAAACCTTTCATGATTCTTGTGTCAATTTCATTGGTGAAGTGCATCTTTCTTTGTTAAATGTTTTCATTATTTTCATATATGTTTATGAAATCTAAATTATTATAAGAAGAGTATGAACATAATTTATTTAAAAGTACACTCTATATTTTACTTATGAATAATTTCTATGTTTTCTACTGAAAATTAAAAAAATAATTCTTAATTTCTTTGCTTTTATTTGGATTGTTAAATCTTTTTCTTCTTCTCCATACCATAGATCTTAAAGGATCCAATGAACTTGCCTACCCCGCCCTGTAAGTTTGGCCTGTAAACTTTACATTTGATCAATCTAAACATGTGACTCCATTGCCTAATGGCCTAATTCCACTATCTCAACCCAACAACACAAAAAGCCCAAACCCAAACTTGATAACTAGCCTAATATCATAAGTAAAATAAAGCTAAATCACAAAGAGAGATCCCTCTATGAAACTAGAAGGGCTAGATCCCCAGTTTCCAAAGTGGTTCTAAGGTTACCTCTGTAATTTACTCTACAACCTCAAAAATTACAGAGTGATAAGAAAACCCATGCGACCGAGGACACAAAATGTGAGCCATACCACTCGAGCTAAGTTCCCTCGATAGTAGGGAAATGATTTTAACTAGAAAAACACAAAAAACTTCATGCATTCCATCATTACCATTCATTGAGATAAAGTAAAGAAATAATTGAAACAAGACCATAGGATAGAAAGCATGATAATAGTCCTTTGCAAATAACTTCTAATGATTTCATGTAATTAATTCCATGAGGATATAAAGGAGAAATATAATCAAAATCTCATGCTTTAATAAAAGTAAAAAAACACAAAAATTATTAGCTCTAGAATAGCTCTCCTTGAAACCCTTTTATATAATAATATAAGTCAATTATTTAAGATCAAATAGAATGTATGTGAAACAACACTACATATTTAACATGATACTTTTTTCACATGGAAAAATCATAATTTTCATTGATAATATCAGAAAATTACATGGTGTGGATGTTGATAGCATATGTAGAAAAGTGGGCAAAGCCACTTATAGTGCAAATTGCAAAAAGGAGTATCCGTCAAAATCCCCCAAAACAAGCTTCAAATATTTACAAAAAACAGGTAGAAAACCCCAGCAAATCAAGGGCCGAAAACCCCACAGAGGCAAACAAAATGCCCATTGACAACCTGTGACACAAATACACGCAGCCATGGAAAACTACCAGAAACCAAAATATATCCAGGGCACAAGCTGCCCAGAAATCTGAAACAAAAAGCCCTGAAAAAAAGGGTAGCAAGAAACAGGGCATAAACCCACAATGCAAGCCAAATGCGTAGCACCAGAGAAGGCCACACCAACCGGATGACTAACTGCAGACCTCGTCATCAACCCTCTTAGGAAAACGCATAAAAAGCCTCCAAGAAATAGCAACAGGAGCAAAAGGAATCCCCAGATTCTTGTACAAGAGAAGGAAAGGCACGAACTAGGGGTGGAGGTGGCTAGGGTAGCCACCTCACCCCCACTCCCTCAAACTCTCCCCCCAAATCGTAGGTTGTGTTGAAGCCCCGAAAATCGGGTCGACAACAAGGGGGATACCCACCCGGTCCGGACCTTGGTTGGCAGCTCCTTATCCGTTTGGTATAGCGGGTCCGACTGGGGATGACGGGACCAGTTTCCCGACCTTAGTTGTGTGTGTGTGTGTAGAGTTTGAACTATGCTGATCTAAGAAGAATTTAAAGCTAATCTAATTCAGACTCTTTAAACTAACTCTATGCTATTGTAATCTAGTGAGAATCAACACATCTAATCTACACTAACTCGAGGTATATATCTCATATTATGCGATCTAAAAAGATTTCGAACAACAACTGGTAATAAAGATCATTCAGCTATCATAAGAATAGAAATCATTAAAGATAAACTATTTTGCATAAGAAGCTAGACAAAACAGTTATGAACAGTATATCGCATAATAAGTTACTCATATATCAAGCATAAACAATATGACTCCACCATACAAAAGTGCCAAATTATAACTCATACATTCATACAATGACATATAAACAACTAAAACTATAAATCACTTAAAGAACATAAGCAGGAATAGTCAAGAGATAAAAGTACCATTTATGACTAGTTCCACTCATAAGCTTCAAGCAACGATGATTTATCTCTCCTTGTTCTAACATCTACTAAGAGTACAGAAGTGCAACATCAGTAGCAGACATCAGATGCAAACATTAATAAACCTTGATCCATCCATTCATCAAAACCACCTCCGAGGGCGCAAAAGTGCATGTTCTGAGGACGAGTTTTTGACAAATCTCCGGACCCTTCTCTAAATGCCTGAGAAGGGTTTAAATACTGCTAACTAACTAACTTGATTACATAAATTTAGGATCCAGTTTTCAAATGACCGTCCCTCTGATAAAGCAAATTATTTCTAAAATTAAATCTAACTTTGAACTATTTCTGTATTTGCTCCTTAGCGCTGTGAGTGTGCAGCATTCGACTGAGAGGGGTCGGTTGGTTGTCTTTCCCTTTGTGTGTGTTACAAAAATAGCAGTAACAAGGGCTGGCACCACTTTTTGGTAAACTATCAGTTTTTTTAGAGAATCTTCCGCTGACTGAGTGTATACTTGGTAATAACCCAAATTTCCCTCAAACTAGTTCTACTTTTGCTATTTCGGTTTTTGTCTTTACGAATGACTTGATGAGTCAGAAGACTTTACTTTCCGAGCAATTCTCTGGATTGAAAATTGCCTTCGTTCTTCATTCCGGGCTTTTCTGGCGTGTAAGCTTCAGGTATCTTTGTAATCATGCTGCTTTTGTGCGCCTTTGATTCTGAGCTTCAGATGACCTATCGGTCGTTAGCATCTGCTGAGTGATACTCTAGAATCTGTAGTCCTATCGTATGTGGTTCCCGCTTCTGAAGAGGTCTCTTCTGTGTTCTTCGAGCATCGGCGCTTTCCCCTTTTCCTTAGATGTTTCCTGCAAAAATTGCTCCATGTTATCTCCTGTTTTATAGTTTGCGTAAAGGAAAAGAGTAAATGAAAATAAAGATTGATATGAAAGCTTCAGATCTTGCGTGTGTATAATCATGACATTCAAAGTGAACTGACTCTTTGAAAAACAAAAAGTAGCCATTCGTACAATCATTAATTTCCTTTTTACAGGCGCGCGCTTAATTCTGATTAATGGATAGCTTTCTTTGAACCTTGTGCTGAGCAAAATTCGCGCTCATCGCAAATCGCAGATCGCAGATTTGTGTTAGTATTGTGGTATCGCAATATGGGATCATCGCAGATCGCAGATCGCGGATTGTGGATCACAGATCGCAAATCGCAGATCGCAGATATTAGTCATTGTGTTCTGTTCTACGCGATTGCCGCGATATGCGACGTCACACATCGGCCGTCGGGGATTTCTTAAGCTTTTCATTTAAGAGCGCTTATGGTAAATGCGATGAATTTAGCATTGCTTCTTCGTGGTTTGTTATGATCATAAAAGAAGTGTTTCCTTTGCTTTGCTGCGATAAAATTCTAAGGAAAACAAAAATGTTCATGGGGATGTTTGTTTGAATTTTTTATTAAGGGTCCCCTATTTGCTTGGTGTTATTGCTAATACCAAACAAAAGAGGGGGGTTGTTGGTGACCACAACAATGGCGATTCACTGGGAAGAACCAGTTATCTCTGACTTTCTATTG
>APFE031611470.1:2609-40582 GCA_000404065.3 Pinus taeda
TGACCTTTCTTGCTCCTTTTATTCTTCCTCTTCACAATCTATGTAGAATAATTTCTTTTAAGCACACTTATGACCTTTAGTGTATTTGCTATCACAACTGTAACAAAGCCCTTTTGCTCTTTTTTCTTCCAATTGTTGTGGTGTCAACCTTATAGGTTGTGGAGGACTAGGAGCAACAACACTTCCGTCCTTATAATTGTGAGTGGTATGCTTCCTGGTTGCCATAATTTTGCTTTCCATTTTTCTTGCTAACCTGAATGCCTTCTCTAATGAATCAGGTTCCCAAAAGAGAACATCATGTTGGATATTATCCTTTAAAGACCTTATGAACACATCAATCCTATGCTCCTTTGGAATATCTTTTACCCTTATGTTCAATTTTTGGAACTCCCCAATGTGCTCCATTATTGAACCCTTTTGTTTGAGACTTATCAATTGGCTAAAAAAAGTGTTGCTTTTTGTATCCTCATAATGTGCTACCAATTCTTCCATAAAAATTGCCCAAGTGATAAATTGTTTACGAGAGAAAAGCCATTGATACCATACACTGATTTGGTTCCAAATATAAAGTTACATACATACCTTTTGTGTGTTTTGCACATTATTGAGATCGAAAAATTGCTCCATCTGTAATATCCATGTTGCGGGATCCTTGCCATCAAACTTCCCCATATCGATTTTTGGAATATGGTGAGTCTTCGATCCAACAATAGAGTCTATGGAATCATGATTAACATTTCTTTTGTTCTCACCATCAGTTTCCTTTAGTACCCTTTCACCCTTATTGACCATTTCTTGTAGCAACTTATTCATATTTATCTTCAATTCTTCCATCTTATCATCCATGCCATCAATTTTAGCTTCTACTCCTTTCTTTAAACCATCCATCTTAGCTTCTACATCTTTCCTTAAACCATCCATCTTAGATTCTGTTGCTTTTTGTACAAGTGACACTTGTTGCACTTGTTCATGTAATTTTGATATATCATATAACATTTCTTCTTCTTCTTCACGAGTCATGCTAGAGCTTCCAGGTTCCTTACTAGGTGTTTGCATTTTCTTTCCTCGAGGCATCAGTTACCGATAATAATGCTCTATTATGCCCTTTGGATTCCTTCAAAATAAATTTTCAAACCAAGCTTAAGCAAAAATTTAAGAAAATTTACACAACTTTTTTCACTTTATAGGAGCTTGATATTGCCTCTGATGTATCTCTGTACTTTCCGATCATCTAGTTATAAATTTGTGACCTGTAGTAGCCCTTTGTGTCCTCTTTCCAATGCCACAAGTCTGACCCAAATTGGTTTCTCCAAGGAAGAGTGATGCGAAATCTTCCACAATGACTTGATTATAGACTAGTTCAGTGGAGCGAACTTGTACGACGTGCCACGAATCACTGTTTCGACCTTTGGATCTGAAAAATGCATATAAGAAACTACAGTCCTTCCTGTTTCTATACCATCTTACGAGATTTCAATCCAATCCTCAGAGAGAAAGTTATGACGATTTTCCCTAGGTCACCTGTTTGGAATGTAATTTAGGAGTCTGCAAAAAGACCAACTTCCTCATATCACATCTCCGCAAATATAGCGCGAAAGGCTCTGAAATTCAGACCCAAGATTCAGAGCGATTTCTTCTCAAATGGGTTTTTTTTGCGACTTCTGAAACCTCAGAGAAAAAAAGTTATAGCGAAAATGCCACGATGACCTGTTTGGAGCAGCGAAACCCTAGAATCCAAAGCTCTGATACCAAATGTTATGCAACCAGCGCAAGAAAAGATAGAAAAGATAGATCAACGCCTTAGAATTCAGCCTCTTCAAGGGGGCAACCTCCTTTACATTACATAAATGAACAATTCTTGGATGATTTAAATGACAAAACCTCCTTTCTATATATGGGAGTCTAAGGAGTCACAATATAATCTAGTCGACCTAACAATAATAATATAAAGCCACAAAAATAACAATAGAGGGATTCTATGGGGCACAATAATAACAATATGGGGGCAGTAGGGGCACAACATTATTAATAAGGGGTATAACTACAATAATAATGGGGTAATCACTAGTATTATAGGGACCCAACAGTGCCCAACCCTAGAGTTAACTTAACCTTTCACTGAATTAAACCCCTAATTTCTCCCATGAAAAGGCCTCTATGTGATTGAAACCCTCCAATCGCTCCCATAGGCCTGCTTCCCAACGACTATAGTCTTTTCCAGCGAGTTTTGTGCCAGCAACCGCGAGATCTAAGCCACTTTTTCAAGGCTAGGATCCAGACCTCTTCCCAGAACTTGATCAAACACTTAGAAGTGATGAATAACAAGAAGACAAGGCCTCTAATGCAAAACCTGAACAAGGACCTAGCCTGACCCATCCTAACCATGATAGACATTTTGTCAAACACATCATGAACATGTAATATACAAGTCATAAATACACATCTGAACATAGGGGCCTCATATTTATCTGAGATTCGTCAAGAAGTTTTGATTCCCTCTATTAGCTGCATTGTCATCTATTAGGTCATACAGTCATTAACATTTAATTTACTAAACAAAACATGATGAGAGTCATAACTCAAGTCTGTCATTAACCATGCTTATAACTAGAATAATAATGATGATAGAACAACCATGAAAGCCACATAATATAAAGTACATTTACTCATGAAATACAAGAGGAAAAGGAGTTCTTATTAAGATATGCAAAAGCCAACCAAGTAAGGGACTTCCACGTAACACCCGACCCATAGATTGGGTTGAACCAAATCTTTCTTTCAGCCAACCACCCCTGTGCCATATTCTGAGCATGAATGTGGGACTCACAACAAAACGAACCAGTGCTTCTTAGGCTTTATGTGTATCCGGCCATTACCGGTCAAGGGATTCCTAAGCCCAAAACCCTCATCTATACAACCAGGCTTTACTCTGTATCCTGTCATTACCGATCAAGGGACTCCTAGGCCCAAACAAATAAACATACTCTACAGGCTTTACCACAATCTTCCATATACTGATCAAGGGATCATTAGGCCCTAAATCAGTATGGATGCCTCTAGATCTCTCCACATAAACTGTGAGGAATTTGTCTGTCTCCACCCTCAGGCTTTACTAAGTATCCTGCCAATTATTGGTCAAGGGATTCCTAGGCCTTTGGTAATTTTCCTGAGACCACCACACTCAGTTTCGAAACCATCCAGTAATCCAACTCAACCAGGTAAAAGAACCCCATCACACCATGGTTGTCTGGAAATGGAAAGACAGGGTTGAAACCACTGTAACACATGGCAGAACCCATGCCAGTGACAACAAGAGAACCAAATACGCACATGCATGTACCATGCATGCCAAAACTAGCAAGGAAATCATACATGCAACTCGATACTTGCAAGTAATCCACTATAGCCACTTGATCCAACTCTTCCTTGCTTGATCTTTGCTTCCCTTTGCCTCCTTGTCCTTCCTTTTCCTTCCTTTCTCCAATGTTAGAGTGCTTCAAGAATGCTCTAAGTGTGCAAGATTTTGAGAGAAAGGGAGAATAGAGAGACAACTCCAAAATTGAACTAACAAAAGGTTAGACTGGCAAAAGCTGTGAACTAATCCTCGTAAGCCTTTCTATTAATGAGGCCTCTATTTTCTTCAATTTCCTCCTCACATGCAACCTGTGACCTTTCACCTTCCTTTTCTCCTAATTTCCTTTATTTTCATAAATAAAATGCCAATTAATGCCTCTTGCCTTTCCAAAGCCTTTGTCATTACCTTGGCCAATTTCCCCTTAGCCATAAACCAAATGAACACCCACTAGGATTTTCTTCCCAACATTCAACTTGGAATACGTGTCCCATGACCTTGGTTTTAGTTTTGCTTTATTAAATTTATTAAATGAACTTTCAACCCAGGGTTGTTACAATGAAACCCCTCCCTCTTAAGGGGACATTGTCCTTAGTGTTCAATGACACCTACAACCAGCAAGGCTACTGAAAACCAAAACATACTACTTATGGAGCTTTATAACTTAGCTCGATGTAATATTTATAATAATCAACCTGTTGAAAAGAACACCAACATGACAACATAACAACATGACATACCTACTGCTTATTAGAGCTTTATAACACAACTTGTTGCGGTATTTACAATAACAACCATAAATAAATATGTACATATACCAAAAACTCATTTTCATTCACCGGAAAATAATTAAGGATACATAGCCCGCATCTGATCATCCATCTCTCATGTAGATTCATCGGGCCCAAAGTGCTTCCACTGCACATTAACTTGCTCGATTGCTCGATTCTACAGCATGAGCATATTTCACTGCAATATGCACTGAGGTTCCGACAATTCTCCTTCGGGCTCCACCTACAATACAAACTAATCAATAACATGATCAACATCCTTTACATATATTTTTAGCAATGAAACATGGAAAACATCATGGGCTTTCATTGTAGGAGACAATGCAAGTTTGTAGGCCACTAGTCCAATCCTCTCAAGAATCTCGAAAGACCTGCAATACCAAGGTGACCACTTCGCACATGACCCAATCCTCAAGGAGATATTCTTGGGCTGGATGTGAAAATACACATGTTCCCCAACCTGAAACTCCTTAAATTCCCTGTGTTGATTTGCATAACTTTTTTGCCTATCTTGTGTTGCCTTTAGATTATGCTTAATAACCTGCATTTTCTATTCCATCTCTGCCAACATGTTCGGTCATATCAACACCTTGTTCACTAGATCACTCCAACCGATAGGAGTATTACAAATCCACCCATAAAGTGCCTCAAACGGGCTCATCCTCATTGACTCACGATACACATTGTTGTAAGCAAACTCTACCAATGGAAGGTACTCTTCTCACTTTCGTTGCTGATGCATAACATACATTCTCAATATTTCCTCTAAAATCCTATTGACCCTCTTTGTTTGTCAATATGTTTTTTGATGATACGCGGTGTTGAAGGCCAAATTTGTACCCAAAACTGCAAATAACTCTTTCCAAAACTTAGAAGTGAACTTAGCATCTATGTATGACACAATCTTCTTCTACACAACACCATGCAACCTCTCAATCTCCCTAATGAAAACCTGTGCTACATCACTAGCTAAATAAATAGACTTCATTGGAATGAAGTGTGATACCTTTATCAATATGGAAACCACAACCATAATAGAATCATGTTGTTTAGATGTCCTTGACAAACCTGTAATAAAATCCATGGAAATGACCTCCCATTTCCACTATGGAATCGGAATTGACTGTAGTAGGCCCCTTAGATGCTTACACTTTGCCTTTACTTGTTGAAAATCCAAACATCTAGCCACAAACTCTGCCACTTCCATTTTCAGATTCATCCAATAGTAGAACTTCTTCACAGTTGTCAATGTCTTTTGATATCTCGGATGACTTGAATACGATTTAACATGAAATTCCCTCAAGATAAGATTCTTGAGGTCATTGGAGATTCCACAGTAAGAAGATTTTTCTGCCAACGTTTCGAATCCCAACTGGGATCCATCATCAGGGCAACTTGAAGCTTGATAGAAGAAGAGCAGCTAATTAGGGTATAAATAGAGATGATGAAAGCAAAGAGGAGGGACAATTCTCATCTCTATTTATACCCTAATTAGCTGCTCTTCTTCTATCAAGCTTCAAGTTGCCCTGATGATGGATCCCAGTTGGGATTCGAAACGTTGGCAGAAAAATCTTCTTACTGTGGAATCTCCGATGACTTCAAAAATATTGTACCACAGAGGTCTCAAATCCAAAGATTCTTGAGGTCAATGTTTTCCAGCACATAGATCTTATCCCTAAATTTGGCCAAACCATCTGCTTTGAGACAATAGTCCACATCAGGATCACATGTACCCTGTTGTTGTAACCTATGCCCAAGCTCCCTAAACTTGTTGTCCCGCGTGTACGATCTGATCTTGTAAATATGTCCCATATGAACTCAAGGTTGCTATATGATTTACTGGCAGTCTTCTGCTAAGAGCATCTGCAACTCTATTCTTTTTTCCCTTAATGTACCTGATCTTGAAGTCAAAATCACTGATCATAGCCGACCATCTAGCTTTCTTCGCATTCAGATTCGGTTTGTTAAATATGTATCTCAATCCACTGTGGTCACTCATCAATACAAACCTCTTGCTAAGAAGATAGTGTCTCCACAACTTCAATGCATGGACAATCATTGCCAAGTCAAGATCATGTGTAGCATAATTATGCTCGTGCTCATTCAATTTCCTTGATTCATAACATACCATCTGTCCCTCCTGCATCAAGAATCCACCAAGTCCTTTCTTGTAGGCATGTGTACACACCATAAACTCTTTATCCAAATTTGCAATCTTGAGAACTTGAGCATTTGTAGGCAATCGTTTCAACTACTCAAAACTTGCTACACATTCCTTTGTCTATTCAAATATATTTCCTTTCCTTTGTAATGTTGTAATAGGATAGGCAATCTATGAGAAGTTCCTGATGAACCTCTTATAATAACTTGTTAACCCCATGAATGATATGACCTCATCCACATTCCTAGGAGTCACCCATTCCATAATAGCTTTGATCTTTTCTAGATCCATTACTATGCCTTCCTTGGAAACCACATATCCCAAGTAATGTACCTTTGTCTGAAAGAAACCACATTTACTAAGCTTGGCTTACAACTGATGCTCTATTAGCAATCTCAATACTGTTGTTAAGTGTTCGACATGCTCTTCCTCATTCTTAGAATATATCAATATATCATCAATAAATACAATAACAAACTTGTCCAGATAAGGATGCAACACATTATTCATCAAACACATAAAAGTAGTTCGAGCATTAGTCAAACTAAAAATAACTACAACAAACTCATAATGCCCATACCTTGTTTGGAAAGAAGTCTTGTAGATGTCCTCTTCTTTAATGTGTACCTGATGGTATCTTGATCTCAAATCAATCTTCGAGAACATCACTACTCCCTTCAACTGGTCAAACAAATAATTAATCCTCGGCAACAAATACTTGTTCTTGGTTGCCACCTTGTTCAACTTCCTGTAATCAACACACAATCTAAGAGTACCATCATTATTCTTCACAAACAATATTGGTGCACCCCATGACGATACACTTGACCTAATGTATCCTTTGTCAAGCATTTCCTTCAACTGCAACTTCAATTCTACTAACTCTGGAGTGCTCATCCTGTATGGTGTCTTTGATGATGGTGCTACCCCTAGTACCAACTCAATGGAAAAGTCTACTTCCCTATGAAGCGACAACTCTAAAATATCTTTTGGGAATACATCCTGAAATTGCTGCAAAATCAAGTACCTCTTCAAGACTTATGAATCTTCAACATCATTACCTTTATCACTGGAAATATGCCCTGCAAATAACACACACCCTATCCTGCAGCTGGGATTTTCTTGTATAGTTGTAACCATTATGATTGATGTTGCCTTCTTCTTACCCAACAAGATTCTTTATTCCCATTGTCATCCAAACACTCAATAGCCTTGTCATAACAATCTACTTTGGTCTTGTGAAGGTACAACCAATCTATAACCAACAACATATTGTATGATCCCAATGCAAGCACATTCAAATGTGTTGAGGAAGGAATATAATTCAACTCAAACACACAAGCTCTTACCGAGTGATGAACTCTCTTCTTAGTACCTGTAGCCAACTGCACTAACCAAGACTTCGCATGCACTTATTTATTCAAACCACACTTATCCACCAGGTTAGGGTTAACATAACTATAATTAGATCCAGGGTCAATCAAAATAGAAACAAATTGATCACAAATCTTGCTATCCATCTCGATAATAGATGCCTGGTGATCTGCATGCTTGTTCTCCAATGTTGCATAGATCCAAGGAATGCTCTGCCCAACATCCCCAACTATCTATGCCTCCTTAGCACTATAGATCTAAGCCCTACCACCACGGAATGATGGACAATCCTTCTTCAGATTCTCCTTGCCACATATCTAACATTGCAATTATCCCTTACCATCACCTTTATTCTATTGCCCTCTAGGTTGTGACCCATGTCCCTATCCAACTAATTAAACTTCTTGTAAGGAACCACATTCTCTTTCTCACCTACATCCTAAGGTCTTGTTCGCTTTGGTGGCCACTTGCCCTTAGCTTTGTCTTTCCCTTTCCAACCTTGTTGAGACTTTTTCTTACGCTTTTATTGCTCAAACAATGTTTCAACTTTCTAATGGCTTCCTCTAATGATCTAGGATCATGAAACTCGATCATGTCTTTGAATGCTACCGAAAAACTACTAATGAATCTCTAAATCTTTTCTTTATCCTCCTTAAGATAAGGCACATACCTCAACAACTCCAAGAATGTACTAGTATACTCTTCATCGGCCATAGACCCATCTTCAACTCATAGAAATTCTTCGCCCTGTCATCATAATATCTATCAAATAAATACTTCTTCTTGAAAAGTATTTCAAACTCCCTCCAAGTCAACTCCCCTTCTTGAATGTCTCTGAAATTATTCACATCTTCCCACAAAATGTCTTCTTCACCTTTAAGATTGAAGGTAGTTATCCTGGCTTTCATGTTCCCGTAATAGTCACGCAATCTAAAGAACTTATTCATCCCAAGCAACCAAGATTTTGCATCCTGTGACTTCTTCATCTCTCCATCAAATGTAGGTGGCTTGGATTTCTTGAACTCATCTGACACATATCCCTTGTCATTCCTCCTATAAGGATGATAACAATGATGACCATGGTACCTGTTTGAACTAGAACTAGAATAAAGCCCATGTCGACTACCTCTCCTATCAGGTGTGTCCAAGAATCTGTCATCCCTGACGATATCATCCATGTTCGACCTGTGCCCATCATGAGATCTACTACCATAGGCTCCAGCGGTCTTGTCCATGAATGATCCTAAGTGGTCCTTGTCTCTGCAAATCTGACAAACTCTGAAGAATATCTACATTGACCTCTGCGTGTTTCTCTTGTGCCCTAACAAGTCTTTCTTGTGACTGAATGATTCTTTCATCATCTGCTTTTCAACTTCTTATATCTGCCTTCAAACTTCTCAAAGTGTCTGTTATGTGAGGGAAGTACTCATCACCATCTTTCTCATATGATCTATTGGGATAATCTCGTGAACTATAATCCACCATTTTGCTAGTCATCTTTGATCCTCTTCTCCGTATAAGTATATCATTTCAGTTAAACTAAAATATAAACATAACCAACATACCTCAATATAGTTCAGGGGAGGATATCTTATCTGCAAGATCAACCAGATTAGCACAATACATGTATAATCATAATCACAACAATATATAGACATCAACTCAATCATTATCGAGTTAACATGCATGATGTCACAAACTATAATACCAACTGGACACAATGCCTGCATAACAACATATATACACTAAACATGTATAACGAACACATATATCATTGACATGCATTCACAACAAATGCATAACAACGTCATCAAATTCTATACGAAAACACAACTGCCACAGTGACCATCACCATGCATACACATCAACCACATATACAACCTACATGCATGCATGACAACAGATTCCACCCATCCAGTCTAAGGGTTAAACCTTGATCTGATACCAATCTATAACACCCTCCTCCCACACTTACCCAATCTTACCGATCCACCGAGGTAAATATGTGACAAAGAGTTACTATGATATGATTCAACTCCCCATATCATCTTAAGGAAGTGGAACCGACAAAACAAAATCTTACAAACCTTCCTCAAGTTCTATAAGACCCCTAGAAGCTAACCAACCACCCCAAGTGCCCAACCCCTAAGTTAACTTAGCCTTTCAATGAACTAAACCCCCAATCGCTCCCATGATAAGGCTTCCATGTGACTGAAACCCTCAAGTTGCTCCCACATGCCTGCTTCCCAATGGCTGCAGTCTGTTCTAGCCAGTTCTATGCCAATAACCACGAGATCTAAGCCACTTTTTTAGTGCTAGGATCCGGACCTCTACCCAGAACTTGATGAAACACTCAAAAGTGATAAATAATAAAAAGACAAGGCCTCTAAAGAAAAATTTAAACAAGGACCTAGCTTGATCCATCCTAACCATGATAGACATTTCGTCAAACACATCATGAGCATGTAATGTACAGGTCATAAATACACATTTGAACTTAGGGGCCTCATACTTATCTAAGATTCGTCAAGAAGGTTCGATGCCCTCCCACAATAGTTGCATTATCATCTATTAGATCATATTTTCATTAACATTTCATTTACTAAACAAAACATGATGAAAGCCATAACGCAAGTCTATCATTAACCATGCTTATAACCAACATATAACCAAAATAATAATGATGATAGAACAACCATCAAAACACATAATAACAAGAATATTTACTCATGAAATACAAGAGGAAAAAGAACTCTTATTAAAATATGAAAAATCCAACCAAGTTAGGGACTTTCATGTACCACCCAACCATAAATTGGGTTGAACCAAATCTTTCTTTCAGTCAGTCACCCTCGCGCGGTAATCCAAGCATGAATGTGGGACTCACAACAAAACCAATCAGAGCTTCTTAGGCTTTACCATGTATCTCGCCATTACAGTTAAGGGATTCCTAGGCCCAAAACCCTCATCTATACAACCAGACTTTATCGTGTATCCTACCATTACTGGTCAAGGGATTCCTAGGCCCAATCAAAGAAACATACACTACATGCTTTACTATTATCCCGCTATGTACCGGTCAAGGGATCACTAGGCCCTAAACAAGCATGGATGCCTCTAGATCTCTCCACCTAAACTGTGAGGAATTTTCCTATCTCCACCCTAAGGCTTTACTGTGTATCCCACCATTTACCGGTAAATGGATTCCTAGGCCTTTGAGAATTTTCCTGAGACCACCCCATTCAGTTTCGAAACCATCTAGAAATCCAACTCAACTAAGTAAAAGAATCCCATCACACCATGGTTATCCATAAATGGCAAGGAAAGGTTGAAATCACTGTCACACTTGGAAGAACCCATCCCAATGACATCAAGAGAACCAAATACGCACATGTGTGCACCATGCATGCCAAAACTAGCAAAGAAACCATACATGCAACTCGATACTTGCAAGTAATCCTGTAGTAGCCGTTTGTTCCATCTCTTTCTTGCTTGATCTTTGCTTCCCTTTGCCTCCTTATCCTTCCTTTCTTTAATGCTAGAGTGCTCCAAGAATTCTCTATGTGTGCAAGAGTATGAGAGAAAGGGAGAAGAGAAAGAGAGCTCCAAAACTAAACTGACAAAAGTTTTGAACTGGTCCTCGGAAGTCTTTTTATTAATGAGGCCTCTATTTTCTTCAATTTCCATTGTTTTCCTTCAATTTCCGCCTCACATGCAACCTGTGACATTTCACCTTTCGTTTCTCTTAATTTCCTTTATTTTCGTAATAAAATGCCAATTAATGCTTCTTTCCTTTCCAAATCCTTTGTCATTGTCTTCGTCAATTTCCCCTTGTCCGTAATAAACAAAATGAACACCCACTAGGATTTTTTGCCCAACATTCAGCTTGGAATACGTCTCCCATGACCTTGGTCTTATTTTTCCTTTATTAACTTATTACATGAACTTTTAAACCAGAGCTGTTACAAAAAACGTCCCCAACGAAAATAAGACAAGCAAGCCCAACCCCCTATTTCTAAATAGGTTGGTTTCCAACCAACACTAAAGCGAAGAAGGAATCAACAAAACAAGGTTGCAACCCCAAAAAAATTTGTTGAATTCGAACCAATACCAGAACCTTCCTTTAGCAAAATTTCATTTGAGGCTCTTCAAGATCTAGAATAATATGAAGATACATCTTTGGATGAAACCCCAAATGAGGATCAGTAAAATACATAAGTGTCAGTGAAGAATGAAAAGAAAGCTCCTTCATGTGTTGCCTCTCCATTTCTAGATTCAAGTTTTGAAGGAAGAGTGATTGCATTAACACCCTCTGATCTTGAGAATATGAAGAGATATACCCAAAGTTTTACCAAAAAGTTATGGCAATCAGAGCATCTTATGCAAAATCATTCATAGGAGGCAACGTTGAAAAATCCCTCTCCTTGAATGCAGTGGGACCTCCTCTTACAAGAGGTAGGAAATCCAATAAACAAAAGCGATAACGTGAAACAAATGCTAACTTGGCTGTAGTATCCCAATTCTGTGTGAACTCACTGTTCCAAAATCCTCCCAAATAACACAAGGTATTGTTTCTACATACTTTTATGCTCACAATACGTAAGAATATATTCTTGTAAATATGTAAATGGACTCAGTTGTAGTACTTGTGGAAAATACTGAGATTTGTCTCCCATGAATTTAGACAGGAAGTTGAATTTTTTTTTAGAGGTCATCAACTTTCCTAGTATTTTATACCTTTCAGCTTTTGGGTTCATCTAAAATCCTTTTTGATATATCTCTCTAACCATTTACGTTAAAAAAAATAAAAATAATATATCTATATATCTATATGTATATAATATATATATATATAAATCAATTTTAATAGAAAAAATATTTATTCCAACTGAGTTACCACTTTAAAATTAAAATCTCCCATACAATTTAAGAGACATTGATAGTTCATAGTTGGTATCACCAATTTGTAAATCTCAAAATCTTAATAAGTGTTCACACATTAAAATCATTTATTAAAAAAAACCTTTTTTATTTAATTAAAAGATTCCATTTCCTTCCCCCACACACAGATATATATATAATATATATATATATTCCTTCAAAAATAATGATAACTCGTTTGGGTTTTCTAGGGTAGTGTCAATGATGCAGACTCGTGGTGATAATACAACTCATTTGAATTTGAATCTAGTTGGCCTTGTTCAAGGTGGTTTGTAAGTGGTCATATTTAGTTAGTCTTTCTTGGCACAACCATATGTGATGCTTGGTGATAAAAATGATTTTTTTAAACAAAAATGAGTATTTTAGTTTATATTGGAAGAACTGGGATCTAACCGAAAACCATTACAATTCTTCTAAAAATGAGAACTACCAAAATTTCTTGAGGATTTGAGATTGAGCATGTGGGATCAATCCAAATCCTTAATCAAGAACTCCACAATATATAAACGTTGTTCCCATTCCCACTGAAGATTTTCCAAAAGACCCCTAAGATCCAAACACATTTGCAACCCATTCTTAACTATTTTTCAATGTGACTTTGACTAGCTTCTCATTATCCTTGGCAAGATATTTTTCACCTTTTTTCCAACTTTGGTCCATCCTGAGTTGTTTGGTGAGTCTATCACATCACCTTTCTTTAGATGGTCTCTACTAGAAACTTCATCCTTTTGAGTCATTAATGGCTCTTCCTCGTCTATCCGGTCAACCATAAGAGATATTTGTTCAATCTTGTTTTCTAGAGAAACACTAACAAAGACATTGTTCTTAGAGTTATTATCTAAAGAGATAATAGAGACATCAAAATTCTCTATATTGTCCTTGGATCACTTTTGGAAGATCAACCCCAAAAGTCTTTTCTTCAAAAATATTCTTAGGAGAAGCAATTGGGGTACCATAATTCTCAAGGTTGTCATAAGCCTCCTCTCTGCTACTTTTCATCACTTGGATGTTTCTTAGATTCTAATGAATTTTGTTCTCTTTCTAATTTGCCTCGCTACTGAGATATAGGGTGTAATGCCCTCCTCCCACATCTACCCAAGTAACCGACCAAGCGGGGTAAACATGTGACGAGAAGTTACTATGATATGATTCAACCTCTGGCTAAGTCACCTTAAGGAAGTGGAACTGATGGAAACACACCATACAATCCTTCCACATTAGCAATAGGACTCCCAGGAACCATCCTAACCACTCAGGTAACCAACCCCTAGGTCCCACTGAGTTTTTAGATCATTAAACCCCCAGACACTCCCTTGACATGGGTATGCATGTGTTTGGGGACTTTTCTACTTAGACCTATACCTACGACTCTGGGATGTGTGCCACTTTTCAAGACCATAATCCAGGTCATTTCCCAAAAACCCTTCTAGCTTCTAGAATCCATAGATTACATGATGAGAAGACTTACAAATCAAAAGCTGACTCTAGGACTAGGCCTGGCCATCCCCAATTGGGACTAACATTCTGTCAAAAACTTGGCATCAATTAGGTCTTGCATCCATTATCTTTTCAGTTACTAGTAAATACATGACAATAACCAATCATATAACCATGCTTATAGATATCATTAAACCATGAAAATAACAACGAGATAACAACCATTAAAGCCACATATTAACAAGTACAAAGCAAGAGAACTTAAATTTTATTAAACATAGGCAAAGCCGACCAGGTTTGGGACTTCCATGTGCCACCCAACCATAGACATGGTTGAACCAAATCTTTCTTTCAGCTAGTCAGTCCCATGTCATATTCCAAGCATGAGTGCGGGATCTCATGGATAAACCAATCCAAAAACAACTAAAGGAATCCATAGATTAAACCACCTCCACCCTCATCAAACCATAATCTCACCCAAACCGACATCGAGATCAAAAAACCAAACCAAGCTAGGAATTCCTCTGGACTCCATCATTATCCTTGAGGAATTTTATGTCTCCTTGCCTCTCAGGCTTTACTGCAATCCACACTATATCATTAGGCCCTAAATCGAGACACTAGTCTCTTAGGCTTTACTACAATCCACACCGAATCATTAGGCCCTAAACTGAGACTCCACCCTCAGGTTTTACCATGTATCCCGCCAAAACCAGTAAGGGGATTCCTGGGCCTTTGGAATTTCCTAAGATCACCTCCACTCGAATTTTGAAACCATTTGGCAATTCCAAAGCTCAAAACCGAGAAACAATCCCATCACACCATGGTTATCCAGAAAAAGGAAAGGCTAGGCTGAAAACCATTGTCATAACTCGGAAAAACCATGCCACCAACAACAAGAGAACCATATACCAACATGCAAAGCCATGCATGTCAAAACCAGCTAGGAAATCACACATGCAATATGTTACTTGCAAGTATTCTTGCTAAAGCTGCTTTATCCTGCTCTTCCTTGCTTGATCTTTGATTTCCTTCCTTTTACTTTGCTTTCTTTTTACTTCCTTGCTCCAAAGTTAAAATGCTCCAAGAAAACTCTAAGTGTCCAAGAGTGTGTGAGAGAGAGAATAATGAGAGAGCGCCAAAACTAAACTGACCAAAAAACCATGAACTGATCCTCAGAAGCCTTTTTATCAATGAGGCCTCTATTTTCTTCATTTTCCATTATTTTCCTTCAATTTTCTCCTCACATGCAACTTATGACCTTTCGTCTTTCCTTTCTCCTATTTTCATTTATTTTCATAAATAAATGTGCCAAAAATGTTTTTTTGCCTTTTTAATGCCTTAGCCATTGCCTTTTCCATTTTCCCTCAGCCATAAACACATCCATTGATGCTCACTAGGATATCTTTGCCCAACATTAAGCTTGGAATAAGTATCCCTTAACTGTGGTCTTATTTTGCCTTTGTTAACTTTTATTACATGAACTTTTAACTAGGGGTTGCTATAGACCCCTCCCGCTTGGGGAACACCATCCTCGGTGTTAAACCACACTAAGGCCTCAACAAAACCACTGAAAAGAAAACATACTACCCATGGATCTTTATAACTTAGCTTATTGTATTATTTACAATGAATGACCTTCTCAAAAGCAAAACATCATGACAACATGACAAGATAACAACCATGTCGCTTATTAGAGCTTTACGACTTAGCTTATGGAACTATTTACATCCATATACATATGAATATATACCAAAAGATCAGCAAAACATATGTCAAACATATACCAAACATCATACTAAAACTGCTTTACCAATACCAGTAAACAATGGAGGATACATGGCCTGCATCTCATCCGTTATCCCTTATGTAGCTTTTTTGGGCCTAGAGTGCTTCTACTACACTTTAACTTGCTCTATAGCTCTTTTCCTGAGCCTGAGATGCTTCCTTTGTAATATGCACTGAGGCTCCAACTCAAATTCTCCTTCTCGCTCTACCTGCAATACATACTAATCAATAACATGATCAACATCCTTTGTATACCTCTTAAGTAATGAAACATGGAAAACATCATAGAATTTCATTGTTGGAGGCAATGCAAGTTGATATACCACTGGTCCAATCCTCTCAAGCATCTCAAAAGGCCTACAATATTGTGGTGCCAACATGGCACATGATCCAATCCTCAAAGAGCTCTTCTTGGGCTTGATGCACAAATACACATGCTCCCTAACTTGAAACTCCTTGAATGTCCTATGCTGGTCCACATAACTCTTCTGTTTATCCTTAGCTGCCTTTATATTCTTCTTTATAACCTGCATTTCTTGTTCCACGTCTACCAACATATTCGGCCCAATAATTACCCTATTCAATGGATCACTCTAGTTGATAGGAGTATTACAACTCTACCCATACAATGCCTCAAAATGACTCATCCTCAATGACTCCTAATAATCGTTGTTGTATGCAAACTCAACCAATGGAAAATACTCCTCCCATCTTCTCCGCTGGTGCATCACATACATCCTCAACATATCCTCCAAGATATTGTTGACCTTCTTTGTCTGTCCATCTGTTTGTGGATGATAAGTTGTACTGAAGGCCAACTCTATACCCAAATATGAAAATAGTTCCTTCCAAAACTTGGATGTGAACTTTGCATCCCTATCTAACATAGTCTTCTTCGTAACACCATGTAATCTCACAATCTCTCTGACGAAAACCTATGCCACCTCACTAGTTGAATATGTAGTCTTCACTAGAATGAAGTGAGCTACCTTTCTAAACCTACCTACCATGACCATAATAGAATCATGTCGTCTCACTATCCTTGGAAGACTTGTAATGAAATCCATGGAATGACCTCCCATTTCCATTCCGGAATCGGAATAGGCTCTAGTAGATAACCTAGATGCTTACACTATGCCTTTACCTACTGATAATCCAAACGTCTAGCCATGACCTCTGCCACTTCCTTAAGATTTGACCAATAGTAGAATTTATTTACCGTCGTCAACGTCTTCTCATATCTTGGGTGACCTGAGTATGACTTCATGTGAAGTTGCCTTAAGATAACATTCTTGAGCTCACTGCAATTTGGCATATAGATTTTGTTCCCGAAACTCACCAAACCATCTATCTGAGATGATAGTCTGCATCCTGATCACCTATACCTGTACTTATACCTGTATTATGTTGTATCCCGTGCATATTCTCCATATACATGTCATCATGTTGTATTTCCTACAAGATCCTATCCCATAACTCTACCCCATAAGAGATTATAGCTACTATATCATTCCCCTGTACCTTCCTACCAAGAGAATCTGCGACCTAGTTCTACTTTCCCTTAATGTATCTATTCTTGAAGTCAAACTCACTAAGGGTAGCCAACCATCTAGCTTTACTGGAATTTAGATTCGTCTAGTCAAACAAGTAGCGCAACCCACTATGATCGCTCATCAATACAAATCTCATGCCAAGAAGATAATGTCTCCACATCTTCAAGGCATGAATAATAATTGCCAACTCAAGATCATGAGTCACCTAGTTCTGCTCGTGCTCATTCAACTTCCTAGACTCATAGCACACCACTTGTCCCTCCTGCATAAGGACTCCACCAAGTCCTATTTTACATGAATTTGTACACACTACAAACTCTTTATCCATATCTACAATCTTAAGGACTGAAGCATTGGTCAATAACTGCTTCAGTTGCTCGAAACTAGCTGCACATTCTTCTGTCCATTCGAACTTCTTACCTTTCCTCTACAAGGATGTCATAGGATATGCAACACGTGAGAAGTTCATGATGAACCTCCTGTAATAACCTGCCAATCCCACAAAACATCTCAACTCATCCACATTCTTTGGAGCTACCCACTCCATGATGGCCCTTATCTTTTCTGGATCTTTTGTTATGCCTTCTTTGGAAACAACATGTCCCAAGTAATGCACCTCTATCTAAAAGAAATTGCACTTGCTAATCTTGGCATACAATTGATGCTCTCTTAGCAATCTCAACACTACTGCTAAATGCTTGACATGCTCTTCTTCATTCTTGGAGTATATCAAGATGTCATCAATGAATACAATAACAAACTTGTCCAAATAAGGACACAACACATTATTCATCAAACACATAAATGTAGCTGAGGCATTAGTCAAACCGAATGGAACTACAACAAACTCATAATGCCCATACCTAGTCTTGAACGCAGGCTTGTAGATATCCTCTTCCTTGATACATACTTGATGGTATCCTGATCTCAAATCGATCTTAGAGAACAATGTTTCTCCCTTCAATTGATCAAACAAATCATCATTCCTCGACAATGGGTACTTGTTCTTGATCGTTACCTTGTTCAGCTGCCTATAATCAATGCACAATATGAGAGTACCATCTTTCTTCTTTACGAAAAACACTGGTGCACCCCAAGCTGATACACTTGGCCTAATGTATCCCTTTTCAAGCATATCCTTTAACTACAATTTCAACTCTACTAGCTCTGGGGTACTCATCCTGTAAGGTGCCTTCAATGTTGGTGTCCCCATGGAACCAACTTAATAGTGAAATCTACATCCTTGTGAGGAGGTAGCTCTGGAATATCTGCTCGAAACACATCTTGATACTGTTGCAATACAGGGTACCTATTTTTGCATCCTCGACATCTTTACCCTTGTCACTAGATATATGCACTGCAAACATCACACAAACTTTTCTACAACTACGCTTAGCCTGCATAGCAGTAACCATCCTCACTGATGTATGATTCTTCTTTCCCTACAAGTTTCTCTTTTCCCCATTATCATCCAAGCACTCAATGTACTTGTTGAATCAACCCACTTTGGTCCTATGAAGTTATAACCAATCCATACCCAAAACCATGATATACGATCCCAATGGTAGTACATTCAAATGTGTTACTGTAGGCATACCATTTAACTCAAATGCACAAGCTCTTACCCAATGGTGAACTCTCTTCTTTGTACTTGTAGTCAATTGTACCAACTAAGACTTTGCATGCACTTCTTTTCTCAAACCACACTTATCCACCAGGTTAGGATTAATATAACTATAATTAGATCTGGGATCAATCAAAATAGAAACAATTTGATCACAAAGCTTACTGTCCATCTCAATGCTAAATTCTTGATGATCCATCTACATGCTGTCCACAACTACATAAATCTGAGGAATGCAATGACCAACATCCCCAACTGTATGCGCCGCCTAAGCACTATAGATCTGGGGTCTACCACCCTGATACTGTGGACAATCCCTCATACGATGATCCTTACAAAATATCCAACACTGCAATGGTGCTCTACCATCACCTCTAGTCTACTGCTCTCCATGTCCCTTCTCAAATGTATTGAATTTCTTGTAAGGGAATACATTTTCTTTCTCCCTTGCATCTTGAGGTATTCATTGCTTTGGTGGCCATTTTCCTTTAACTTTCTCATTTCCTTTCAAGTCACGCTTGTGCTCAAATTTGAGCTTCAATTGGTCATAACAATGTTTTAGCTTTCAGATGGCCTACTCCAACGATCTAGGCTCATCGAACACAATCTGGTCTTTGTATACTACTGGCAGTCCACTGATGAATCTCTGAACCTTGGTCTTCTCCTCCTTAAGGTAAGGCACATATCTCAACAACTCTAAGAGCTTGCTAGTATACTCATCGTCTGTCATGGAACACATTTGCAACTCATAAAAATCCTTATCTCTATAATCATAGTACCTTTCTGACAAATACTTCTTCTTGAAGAGCCTCTCAAACTCGTTCCAAGTCAAGTCATTTTCTTGAATACCTTTAACATTCTTCACATCTTCCCACCAAATATTTGCTTTACCTTTAAGACTGAAAGTGGCTATCTTTACTTTCATGTTCTCTGAATAATCATGCAATCTAAAGAACTTCCTCATACGAAGCAACCATGCCTCTACATCCTGTGATTTCTTCATCTCTCCATCGAATGTAGGTGGTTTTGCTTTCTTAAACTCATATGAAAAATACCCCTTATCACTTCTCCTATAAGGATGATGACGATGACGATCATAATGCTTGTGAGAACTAGAACTAGAATAGTATATGTGTCTATCACCCCTCCTATTCAGAGTATCCAAGGACATGTTATATTTGATCGTGTCCTCTCCATCCAACCTATACTCACTGTTACACAATATTTTGTCACTGTCCCTATACTCCCCGTTCCACGATCCTGGAGGACCTCTACAGTGAACCCTACATGCTTCCCCTTCAAGAAGAAATTCCCATTGTGTCCCTCTTCATGAGCAGAACAATTCCCTTTTGCATAATTTCCCAAAAATCTTCTGTTTTTCCCAGTTTACTAGACTGACACTAACGACTTGTGTCCTCCTCGCTCCGATATGCAGGGATTACCACTGTCCCTAGCACTGACTAGGGCGACTGAGCCTTGTTCCAGTCATGCCGGTCCTCTTTTGTAATTTTTTTTAAATAAGGAGCTAAAGCTTCTAGTTTTAGAAGCTTCGTAACGGAAGCCCGGTAAAGGTCAGGTCAGATGGAGTCGAGGAGATCAATTTGGGCTCCTTTCCGCTATTAGGATGGCTACCTCAGAAGATAAGACCTTCTCCCATGAGAAGAGGACCTGCCTCCCTTCCATCCATGCTATATAAACCTCACTTTTTCCCAAGCAAAAGCTAGTTCTAATTAGGCTTTGGTTGAAGTTTTGATTGTGGAGTAATCAATAAGTTATTCATAGTTGTAGCTCTCTAGTTGTGTGTGAGGGAGAAGTGTGAATTTGGTTTAGTGTGAATACTAAAGGGAAGAGCCTTAAAACTACCATTGTTGAGGCCCTCATGGAATGCTAGCGGAAGTGTGTGGGAACTCAGATTTGTCAGAGGAGAATAGCAACATCAAGACAATGGTTGTAATCTCTTCTTCATCAATATATATGTAAATGTCGATTGATTTCCTACATAATATGTCATCTCACATGTTTATGGCTTAATGTTTCTTGACTTGTTAAGTAGGTTGAATACAATTTGTCTATTATCACGGTTGTTGTTAGTTGTTGTTTACTTGTTTTAGGTGCTAGAAGAAGGAAACAAGAGATAGCTGGAGTGAGCAAGCAAGGTCATCACCAAACGAGATAAGCATACTAAGAGGTAGGCCCTCTTAATTGGTTCTAACCTAAGGAAATATTCCATAGAATGTCTTGTTTGTGGCTAGACCCGCTCTCGGGCTAGAGGAATTGTTTGTGTCCGCACTTAGAATTTTACTTCACCACAAATTGACGACTCCGCTAGGGAAACCAATCCTTCTGTTTGCTTGCTTGAAATTTCATGGTTTTGTGTGAACTTTTCTAGTTTCGCCATTTCCCTTTGGTTATGCCTGCTTTGCTTTGTTTACTGCCCTGGGTCTAAAATTCACAGTAGCAGGTTTGGTCTCAACTTTAGATTTTTTTTTTCTTTACATCCTCACTTAGCGTGCTTATTTTGTTGACAGTCGCGCCGATCAGTGCAATATGCTCACAAACAGTCACGCCGACCCCCTTCTAGTGCTTGTTGTCAGTTAGGTAGTTGCGTTGATGCCTGTAAGTGAAGATTAGGGTTCACCCCAAATCTTGGCTAGTGTGTCTTTCTCTCTTGATTTCTACCTTGTGGCTCGTTTACACTGTGTTCTCCCTGATTAGAAAGTTGCATTTCACTTGGTTTATTTGTTTTTTGACTTGCCTTCTTTTCGCTTGATTTCTTGGGTCGTTGGATGGTTTGTGGCCCTAGGGCATCTAGGTTGTCATCCATTTAGCTGATTGTGAACTCAATGAGTCAAGTTGTTGGTGCATTTATTCCTTGCATTTCGTTTATAGTTCTCTTATTGCTTTGGTCTCCATTTCACAAGTTTGAAAAGTTTCGTTTGCTTGTCTAAACGTCTCTTTTCCAACATAGATCACATTTCTTGTCTTGTTTTTGGTAGAGTCATTGTGTCATTAGTTTGAAAGAGATTCTCTTTATGTGTTTTTCATTTGCTTGAGAATCGATTGTCTCGAAACTTTTTCATTAAGGTGTTTTATGAGGAATTCATTTTGTCATTTCATGAAAAGTACATAATTCTAGTTTGTCGCGTCAATATGTTACGTTAGTTAGCATCATTGAAGACTAGGATTGCATTTGCATTTGAAAAGGAAAAATAATTCTTTTTACTTTTGAAAGGACTGTTTGGAGTGTACTTGTTAGGAAACTAGGAATTGAAATGATTTTTTCATTAGTTTATTTTCTCGAAAAGTGAAGTAGTGAAAAATCATTTTGCTTTCGGTTGGTCAGTTGTTTGCATTTGATTATGTTTTCTACCCTCTCTAGTGTAGACAATTCATCAAATTGAAAGGGTCTTGTCTCATTTAGCTGCATTTAGGAATTCTAAGGCCGAGACATAATTCAAGATAAACTTTAAAATGAACTCAATTAATCTAAGGCGCATTTGAAACCTAACAATCACATCTAGAAGGTCTAGGGTAGAGATATGTTCCAGCGTCTTTAAACCTAGCAGCTATCATTAGCTTTGGCATTAGACAGTGCTAGTACAGACTTGTGCTCCCCGTACCGTCGAGTATATAAAGGGAGACCCCTCTAGGCTGCAATTATTTATCCATAGGAAGCCGAGTTTTCTGCCTTGCAAACGTGATACACCGAACACAACATTCCGGGAGATTGCATGCCCGTACTTCTCGGTTCGCCTGGAGGTATTCTGCAGTTCACGGTTGCCTAGTAATCCTTTTTACCTACATCATCCGGAGTAGTCATTCGATCTTTTTGACTCATTAAACTTAAAACATCATTCGCGTGCTTGTCCTTTCGAGCTTGTTTCCAATCGAAAGTGTCATCTTTGCTTCTTTCTTGTCTCTTGAAACATGAAAGAGCACTAGTTTATTTACGCATCTTAAAAAATTGTTGCCCACGATCTTATAACATCCCGTTAGTCTTTTCTAGACCAAATCATGAGTTTTCCTTAAAGTACATTTTAGAGCCTTGAAATTTATCTCTCTTTTTCTATTAACTAATAAGAGGTCATCGTGGTTGAACCATCTAGTTCACCTAGTTCCTCTTCCTCTCCTTCGCCTGAAAGATTGTATGAGGAGCCTTTTCCTGAATTACCAGAGTCACGTGAGGACCAAGGTGTTGGACTAGGAGTTGTTATGAGCATTCAACCTTTGTCGTCTCATCCTCCACCTACTTCAGATACTGGGTCACCTTCAGATATTGGCCCGTCCAGACTCGTGAGAGTTCGCCGACTATTGAAGGTCATCTTGGACTGGTTATATATCCTCTGAATCCTTTGTTCGACTCTATTGTGATATCACCACAACATCTGTACAGTCTATATGATCAGCCGGGTGTTCCTTTGGTACATCTTCGGTCGTTCGTCATTGTTTGTTCCCAGCTGTGGAACCGGAGGCGAAGCTCCAGATACCTCTTCGAATCAATCGAAAGTTTCTACTCCACACACTGTCGAAGAGGAAGAGCATCAGTTTCCTCCTAAAGGTTTCCCCTACACGGGGAGCATTCCCATCAGTGTGTATCAAGATTTTCCACCTAATTATGTGTCTTTAGAACAATTGGTCTCAGGTGCACCTAGTGCCTCATCACTTTATCACAACCCTGTTTGGGCATCTAACGCCATGCCTACTACAAGTTCATTCATTTAGAACATGACCTCCTAACAAGCGATGCTTTCTGCAGTTACCTCAGTCTCAGTGCAACCCACCGTTCTGAACCCTCTTGTCTCATCCGTCTAAGTCACCCGTCCAGTTCAATTGGTTGTCTTGAGGCATGTTGCTGTCAGTTCTTCGAACCCTCTAGTAAGTGGACAAGATGTACCCCCACTTGGGGGGCAGAATCTGAATGTTTCTATGGTGTTAGGCACAACCAATGTGAGTAGCTCACAGACTCACACGGTTGGGATGAACCAACCTTCTTTTGGTGCTATTAAAACCCTACTGGATTGAGCAATGTCCAGTACCAACAGGTCCAAAATCCTGTTGGTCCATCTAGGTCAAGCGATTTCTAGTATCAACAGCCTTATGAGGCTCATGTTCAATACTTAGCTCCTTATGTTCCATATGGTTCTCAAGGAATGGTAAATTCACCTTACGTCTTTCAGCTTGGACAGTATGTTCAGCCTAGTCCGTCCACTTTTCTTGGTGGCTATGGCCAGATACAGTTTGGAAATTTCCAAGGTCTTAATTTAGGAACTTTTCAAGTACCCTTGTAGCAGCAAGGACAACGTTTGCAGCAACAAGGGCAACCTTTGTTGCAGCACAGGCCGTCCACATAGCAGCAAGGGCATATGATGCCGCAACAATGACAACTTCAACAACCGCAAGGGCAACCCTCACAATAGTTGCAGCAAACCATGCCGCCACCAATGTAGTATGCTCCGTAAACCTCCCAGCCTATGTCTTCACGAGGCCAACCTTTGCAGCCGCAGGGAAAACCGTGTCTAGTCAATTTAACGTCTTAAATTGCTCTACATAAATTATCAATTCGAGTATCGTAAACTGATGAAGTGTGGTGCACCATATGTGCTTAGTTAAATTTTTTCCTACTTCGTTGTTTTATAGTTTATGTTTTTTTTGGGGTTTTGTTCTTGTTGGTTTCCTAAAGTGTTTAATGCAAATGGAAATCCTATTCTAAGGTCTTAAGAATACTTTTAAAGGTCAAGTATGGATGTAGATTTCAAGACAAGGTTTATGTCCCTTATGGTAACTCCCAAAACTTAGCACTTCAAAAGATATCAAAACATGTTATTGATAAAATTAATACTTGAACAGGAATGTAAATACGTAGCTACTTAAATCAAACAAATGATGAAATGTTGATCATGAGGTCACTGTCTCTGTTGCCCATAAAATCTAAACTATTGCACTCAGAAAAACCAAAAATTTCAGACTAATGAAAGCAAGATCAATTTACTTCACTTATAATCCGATAGCTCGCCAAGTAACTTCTCAGGTTAAGCCATGGCACCGAAGATAACGTCAAATAACATGAAGAACTCGATATCTAAACTACTTACTTGCATATTAATGAAAGCAAAATCAAATTACTTCACTTATAATCCGATAGCTCGCCAAGTAGATTCTCGGGTTAAGCCATGGCACCGGAGATAACGTCAAATAACATGAAGAACTTGATATCTAAACTACCTACTTGCAGGTTAATGAAAGCAAAATCAAATTACTTCACTTATAATCCGATAGCTCGCCAAGTAGCTTCTCAGGTTAAGCCATGGCACCGGAGATAACGTCAAATAACATGAAGAACTTGATATCTAAACTAGCTCATAGCAACAAACAAATCTCACCAAAATCAAAGCATAACAACTAAAATTTAAAAGCTAAAAAGTTCAGCAGAGAAGCAAATCTCAGATCACTACTTGATGCAAAAACTACATTAAAAAGCTCGAGCAAAAACTAATAAGCAAATACAAGAACATGTAAAGAAAAACTAATCTACAATCAACTGGTTGAACACACTTGCATGAATAGAAAATCTAAACTATCAAACTTGAAAGCAATAAGATGACATACATGAATGAAATCAAAGCAAAATTACAAAATAAAATCTACTCTACCTTACATTCTAATGTGCTCTATGACATCTACTTCACATCTCCTTCCATGTTGAAAACATCAAAGCTTTATTCAAATTCTTCAAAATTACAAAGTACAACAAAGCTCTCCAAAGCTTTCCAAAGCCATCAAGGAAGAACTACAAACTCCAAGCTAAAAAACTAAAAAGCCAAACTAAGCTAACAAATGAAGGAGAGAGATCTCCTATTTATACAAAAAGATGAGAAGCCATCTCATTAATGAGAGTCCATGTATCTCTCCCTCTACCTCTAGAGTCCTAATCAAAATAGGATTTGATAAGACATATGTCTTCTTAGAGTTTCAATACAATTAGGAGATGTGACACATATCCTCATGATCCCATGATTCTTTCCACTCAAATTCGAATTTGGCCTTAGAGTGTCACATAAAGGTCTTCTAGAAGCCTCCTTTTGACCTACACATGTCAACAATCTCAACCCACTTGTTAGGTATAAGCATATGCACATTATTTTCTAATTTTTAACCACAAATTTACTTAAAAAGGCTAAGAATTAATAAAGTTTGGAAAAACATAAATGTGGCCCAATGATAATGAAAGTGGGATGAATGTAGTGACATAATAGTGAAATGGAGGTGATATAATGGACATAATAGTGAAAGTGTAATGGAAATGAATGAAATTTTCAAGACCCAACATACCCCCCAACTGAAGCTATTGCATGTCCTCATGCGATATATATTACATTAATTCTTTTGATCCTTGAGCTTTGGCTTAACTTTGCATGATATTGTTTGATAACTTCATATTTCTGCAAAGTGTTTTACTTGAATTGCAACATGGTTGATTATTGTGTTACAACCATTTTTTTGTTGTTGCATTTTATTGTGATATTGGAACTTTGCATAATGATATTTTGATTCTTGTTGCAAAGTAGATTTTTATTGGATTACATGATGGTTGGTTCTTGTGTGACAACCATGATTTTGTTTGTATCCAATTTATCCTTTAAGCACTTTTTGAAAAGCCATTGTATGCTCATAATAACAATGTAATAGTTAATATATGTTGGAAGTATGTGGGCTACTGAATATGATATGGAAATGGAAAAAATGAAGATGAATGAATTCGCCCCCCCCCCCCAACTGATGGTATTGGAAATTTTATGAAATGAGGAAGAGAAATGTTTTTCCAATAATTATCACTCTAGATTTTTATGGAATTTTATGGTCAAAAGTTAGAAAATTACGCACCTTAACTTACCCTTTGGGATGGGTGAATTGTATGTGTGGTGGCTGCAAAATTATGATCATATTCTTCTTCAAGTCGCTGAACAAGAAGGGTCATGGATAAATAGTTAAGATGGCCTTTTATTGCTCTACTAAAACTTGTTGAATCCGCTCCAAAATGCTGAAAATAATAGTGTTTATGTCTTCAAGACTCATTGGCACAATTCCTACTATGTGAAAAGATGTTCTGATGTCGAAGATAGCAAGAAATTGTTGACTTAGTGGCCATTAATGGATGCCACTAGTCAACACGAGAACTCTCACCATTGATGACAATGAGAGTCAAGATGCCCAAACACATCTTGGTAGGTATGAATAGTTTTGCCCATGTCGAGTCACCTAGAAGATCTAATGAACAAGGGACATTAATGTATTCCCATTGTTTGTCAGCGTGAGAACTTTCCATTAAGGCATGCAAGCCTCAAGGTGTATTTACAAGGAACTTAGACTCAAAGGATTATGGACTCAATAATTTGTATTGAAGCAGGGCTTATTTGCGGAATGAAAATGACAGGAAAGGGAAGATGAAAATGGGAGATGGCGATGGAGAGTAGAAATGGCAATGGACAATAAGCATGTGAATGAACCTCTTGCTTTTATTTGTGGGTTATGAATGGACAAAAAGAGATGGAAAGTGTATGTGAATATAAATGGAAAATATGAAGTGAAATGAGGTGAGTGGTTTATTATAAGGTATGGATGTGATGGAGTCAGTAGTATCTAAAAGTTTTTCAAGTGTTTGGATCTGATTTTGCATCAGCATATTTCCTCTTTGTTGCTAATCATCCTCTTCTGAAACAAATTGGTCTCTTAGAGAGACACCATTCTCTTGTAATCATTTGTCCTTCCTCCTGGAACCTACAAAAAAAACTAATACTTCTTCTGCAATGGAATGTAAGTTTATCAAACGAGAGAGGTGATCAATCTCTCTACTTATGATATTTACACACAAAACTAAGAATTTTTATTAATGAAACAAGTGCTCAAAGGAAAAATCAAAACAATTTATACCTGCTTTGGAATTAGTGCCTCCAGTTGAATGTTGCTTCTTTTCAGCTATTTATTTCATTATTTACCCTTTCAAACTCTTATGATGGATTTCTCATTGTGTATATCTTGTTGAGATCTTTCCAATGATATTTGAATCATCAAAATCTGATTTCGTATAAGAAAGTTAGGCTGTTTTGAACAATGAGATTTTTCAGCTGCGGAATGGCTTTAGTTGTGGAATGTGCGCAATATCTGTAGCTAAAAATCTTGAATAAAAAGTTAGCCATTCATTTTTCATCATCAGTCCAAAATTAATCAATACCTTCAAAAAAGTGAGTAAATAACTTATTCATTTCATTGATTCAAAATTATTTCTTTTTTTTCTTGACATGCGGCGACTTAGTGATAACACACACCTTGACTTCCCTTTGACCGGGGTCTTTTCATTGACGTGGATCAAATGGATAGAACACCATCCATCTACTAACATTTTTCCAGCTACCCATGTGGTTTGTTTCATCTCTTGACACCTATAACCTATAGAAGTATGAAAATGGCTACGAAATTGTTAGTTAGTTGTGGAACAGAGTTGCATTCCACAGCTAAAAGACAACTAACCATTAGTTTTCTGATTTAAGTTATTGGAAAAGAGATTTTATGCAGCGAAGTACCAGGGAGAGAGAGAGACTAAGATCATAGATGGTGCACAAGACCAATTATTCATGAGTTTTTTCTGCTATTTTTTTGTTATAAATTTTCTTGATTCTCTGCGTGTAGGAACTCTGTAAACAGTAGTGGCATATGAAGCAAAACAATTTCAGCGATGGAAATGGAATATCAGAGTACCAACTCTTGTGTTGCTCATTATTTTTTTTTAGCATTTGTCACCAATAATTCCTACGCATGCTGTAACAGAAACACCTAAGTCAATCTTAAAATAATTGGGAAGTCTAATGTGCATGTGCAATACTTACTCGACTCTACATGTCTAAGAAATGGGTCATTCAGAAGTGCTGCAATAGAATGCCTTGCTGATGCAACTATCATACATTTTTCAATAAATTGCTTTATTTCTTTGATTGGTAACCGTTTCCAATGGCGTAGGCCTTAGACCATAACTCACCTTCTTATAAATTTGAACAACGCTACCGCACTCACTGTAAGGAATCTCTAGAGTAACCATCTCCAGCAAGCACATGCCAAAGGAATAAACATCGACAAGCTCATTATAATCCTCTTCATACAATTCTGGTGCCATGAATTTTGGTGTACCAATAATAGTGTGTGCATCATGATCTTTTTCCAGGGTAGCAACAAGACCCAGATCCCCAATCTTAAGAATGCTAGTATTGCCATTCAAGAGAATGTTGCTGCAATTCAAATCTCTACGAATCATGCAAGGTGTGTGACTATGCAAATAATGAAATCCATCCGAGTAAAACGTCGAGTATTCTACGAAAAGAACATAGGAATAACCATTTAAACAGGTGGAATAGTGAAGTTCGATTAAAAATGACAGATCAATTTGGAAGAGTCGTACTCAATTGGGATACATCATGTATCTTGCTGTTAAACTAAAGTACACGTCACGAAGATCGTTAGACATTAAAGACAAGAGGCGTGGCGTAAACAAGATTGAATGCCAGCACACAATAAGTTCCCAAATTGAATTTTCCCACTCCAAGCATGCCGAGTTAAAACAACAGTTTGTTCATTAATTTAAATATGTTTTTCTTCTCGCGTCATGTAAAAAGAGGCTTTAGAAAACTGAAAAATTCTCCCAAATCACTGTGAATTTCTTAAAACGATTTCTGGGTTATCTAATTGACCCTATTGCCGAAAAAACTCATGTTTTATTTTTCACAAATTTGTCTCCGTTTGGCCAGATTGTGCAGTTAAAGTTTGACAATTTTTCCTATTTTGCGTTTTTCCTAAATTACTGCGGTTGAATTTCATTTACAAGTCTGCTGTTTATGCTTATTGATTCCTGATGGCTGTGGTTTTGAAATGTAAATGAAATCTACTTTACAGGCAGTGTAGTACTCAAGTGCACGATCAGTTGACAAACCAAGGCACCAGCTTCCTTTATCTGATCAAAATTGCTTTCCCACTCAATATTCTTTAGGTTAGTATCAGACTCATGATCTCTTATAGCTAATTTTGCACCAGTTGAATGACAAATTTACTTAGAGTTTACACCATCTTTCCAAATCAAAACACCAACAATGTTATGAAACCAGCTCAAGGAAAGATATAAAAGATAGATCAACGCATTAGAATTCAGCCTCTTCGAGGGGGCAACCTCCTTTACATTACATAAATGAACAATTCTTGGATGATTCAAATGACAAAACCTCCTTTCTATATATAGGAGTCTAAGGAGTCACAATATAAACCAGCCAACCTAACAATAATAATATAAAGCCACAAAAATAACAATAGAGGGATTCTATGGGGCACAGTAATAACAATATGGGGGCAATAGGGGCACAACAATATTAATAAGGGGTATAACTACAATAGTAATGGGGTAATCACTTGTATTATAGGGACCCAACAATCTTCTTGGGGTACTCAAATACCTCCAAATCATAACGTCTCTATGATGAAGTGAATACGAAGTTTATAATATCTAGCGATGTGATCTTTCTTGAATCTTCCAAGATAGACAATGTTGTTGAGCAGTAGGTTCATTGCTTGGATGGATTCAGACTTGCAAAGTCTTTTCAAAATTTTGACAATGAGATTCCACATCTTGAAGGGGGGATCCCCATACTAGATCAATATATGGAATATCCTTCTGAAGCACTCTCTCCCCTTAATGAAGTTTCAACCACTGATCAAGATGACATTTTGAGTGATGTGATTAACAAAATTTGGAGGCTAAATTTAGATTTAGCCTCATCTCATTCAACTGATCAGCCTAATACATCTCAGAAAGGTCCTCCAAAATGGCTGAAAAAGACACTTGAAAGTGTTTGTCCTGATGAGGTTGGAAAGAGAGGAACAAGAAGCTCAACCAAACATAATCAAGGTGATGTAGACGATCCTGATTCACCTGTTAATATGGATGTCTATTATGATTGTGAACTAAATTTGTATACAAATTTCAAACCAACTTCCTTCAAAGAAGTCGCTTCTCATTATGAATGGAAAGAAGTGATGCAAAAAGAATATGATGCTTTGATAAAGAATGGCACCTGGAAGTTGGTTGATCCTCAATTAGGAACCAAACCAATTGGTTGCAAGTGGATCTTCAAGAACAAGTATAAAGTAGATGGCTCACTTGAAAAGCGTAAAGCTAGGCTTGTGTAAAAAGGTTTTGTAGAAAAGGAAGGGGTTGATTATGAGGAGACTTTTGCCACCAGAGCAAAATGGGAAACCATCTGGACAATCTTTTCCTTGGCAGTGCAGAACGGTTGGAAGGTCCATCAAATGGATGTAAAAATTGCTTTCTTGAATGGAGATCTGAAAGAGGATGTTTTTATGTCCCAGCCAGAAGGATTTGTTGTGAAGGGTCAGGAACAAAAAGTATGCAAGCTTCTAAAATCCTTATACAACCTCAATAAAGCACCATGAGCCTGGTATGAGAAATTGAATAAGCATCTTCTGAAACTCAATTTCAAACATTATGATCTTGATGATGCAACTTTGTTTGTCAAGAAAGTTGGAAAAACAATTATGTATCTTGTGGTGCATGTAGATGATATTTTGATGACGGGGAACAATGAGAACTACATTGCATCCATAAAGAAAGAACTGAGGAAAGGATTTGAAATGACAAATTTGGGATATGTTCACTACTATCTTGGTATTGAAGTACCATCATCCGAAGCTTATATTCCTCTCTCATAAGAAGTACATTGGAGATCTGTTGAACATGTTCGACATGGCTAATTGCAATCCTTTGACTACTCCAATGGAATAGAATTTAAAGCTCACATCCACTGAAGGAAAATAATTTGAGGATGCAACAAAGTACAGACAACTTGTAAGAAGTCTCAACTACCTAACTACTACTAGACCAGACACTTCATTTGTTGTTGGAATCCTCTCTAGGTTTATGCAAAATTCGTGTGAGGGTCATTGATCTACTACAAAAAGATTTCTAAAGTACTTGAAGGGAACTTACGACTTTGAACTCAAATATACACAGGTGGGTGACTTCAACTTGATTGGATACTCTGATTCAGATTTCGATGGTGATAAAGAAACCGAGGTATCTACTTCAGGCTATGTTATGGATCTTGGATCAGTAGTTGTCTCCTATAGGTCACACAAACATTCAGTACCAGCAGATTCCACACCTAAGGTTGAATATGTGGCAGCAGCTGAAGCAACAAAGGAAATTATGTGGCTTAGTAAAATTCTGGAAGATTTGCAGGAGAAACAAGTACATTCAACTCCACTGTTGGTTGACAACACTTATGCAATAAAGTTCGCCAAGAACCTAAAGTTCCATAATCAAACGAAGCACATCAATACAAAATACCATCTAATTCAACATCATGTTGACGCCAAAACTATCCACCTACAACATTGTTCCACAAATGAGAAAATTGTAGGCATCTTCACCAATGCACTTGGAAGGGAAAAGTTTGAAAGATTCAAAATGATGCTTAGACTCACCAACATCCCTTCATATTAAGGGGGGGAATGTTAAAACCTAATATTTTGGATTAGTAAAACCTATGTAAATGTTGTAAATAGAAAAATTAAAGAAGTTGGAAGATGAAGAAGCATTAGGAGATGAAACCCAATAATCTCCCTCTCCTTGTATATATCAAAGCTTTCTCTTAATGCAAAACAACAATTTCATTCGAAGTTACTCATGGCCTGACAGTTGAGAAGTTTATATTGGATGGTCACTAGGGAAACCCAACCAAATCCAAAACAAGACTCACAATCTAACCTAAGATTGAAAATGCAAAATGCATATACTAATATTCTGGTCTTTGAGGCGAGGAATGATCAAGGGGTTTTTCAAAAGTCTTTGCTTCATTTTTTCTTATGAACATCAATCCATCTCGAGAAGTTGTTGGGAGTTGATAGTGTGGGGAAAATGGTTTCATTTTCTTGAGGCATTTCCTTTTCCAGAGGATTTTCAATAGTAGTTGCTTCCTTATCATTGTTCGAGTGATCTTATTCATGAAGATGTTTACACTTGCTCATGGGCAAAGCCAAGATCATGGGTGTATCTCTTTCTTCTCCATTTGAGGTATCCAGACAAGAGTAGGGAGATGATGGAAGAGGGGGAGGGACCCCAAAGTCTATTGGATGAGATGGTGTTGTGTGGGTCTGAGCATTATGGAGATGACCTAACTATTAACAAGACATGTAGTGGAAAGTTCTGTGTTTCGTAATCCACCGATTGCGAAAAGGTTAGGCCATTCTAATTGATGAGGATTTTATCAAGCAACCCTTTGCTGAGATTTATTTCAACACACGTGTGCAAAGGTTACACTACCCCTCCCGAACCTATTTGTATATATCCTAATAAAATGACCAAATGAGTTTCCTATGACAACTAAGATATCCATAGTTAATAAATGAATGGGCATATTAGGGAGTCTTACCCAAAGTGAAATGGTTAGATATATCATGGACAAAGGGTTGAATGCAGGGAACCATGGCTGAAAGGAGAGCCCAAAACTAGGGTCCTTGATTAAAAAAACCCTTTGACGATCCTATTGATTTCTAAACTAAGCCACAAAGAAACCCTTCAAACAAAAACACATATCCATATTCATGGACCAACTTTGATGCACCCATTTCGAGAGAGAAGATGTTGATTGCCAAAGCCCATTAAAACAAAAAAAAAATATAACATTATGCCCATAAACCATGCAATAAAGATTGGATTGGGAGTCTTCCATCTATAGAGTTGGAACATCTTATGCTTGTTCTACAATGAAGGTTGGCCCTAAGAGATCTTTGGGAGTCAGTTGTGAGAGCCCTGGATTTAAAGCATCCTTAAAGGACCGTGGCTGAGAAAAAGAGGGCACACCCTAGCCTTTGGCTCCTCCATTTAATATTGAGACTAGAAGGATCAAGGTGTCCTTGGTTATACCATAATTTTTTAATGAATTCCCTTCTTAAAGTTGCCTACCCCCATGTAGGAGTTGCATTGAGATGAAAGGGATCCCTACTTGATCTTGAGTTTTGGCTACGAGTGTAAAGACAAAGTTTGCGACTTTCACCTACATACAAAGGGTACCCCTTGAGAGCAGCCTCATGAAGATCAAAAATCTTGATAGATATGAAGTGATGGCATCACCTTCAAGGAGGTAAGAACCTTTTTTGCAAAATAAATTCCCCTTGGTTTAACAGATCTGCAACAATGGCACAAAAATGATGGGGCTTCTGACTAAGGGAAGAGTCTTGAAGTCTAAAATCCCTCATAGACAAGGCAACAAGTAAAATCTTTATGGTTTCCATCGCGATAAAATAGTCATATATTAACATTTATTTAACCATATAAATGAAAATAATGAATATACTATAATCCTTATATTTTAAAACTTTATATTTAAATTCTATTAATAAACATATAAAATAATAATAACATATAATTAAAAAAAAATATTTTAAATATAAAATGTTAGTTATAGATATAAAGTAGTTATAATTAAAATCCATTTGGATCATATAAATTAAATTATTGATTACAATTTAAATTTTAATTAATTGCAAATAAAAATTTAATAATTACATTTTTTGGTAAATTATATTTGTATCTATCTGTTATTTATATCATCAATCCTATGCATATCACAAAAAAAAAAAATGTTAGTTATAGATATTAAAGTAGTTATAAATTAAAATCCATTTGATCATATAAATTAAATTATGATTTACAATTTAAATTTAATTAATTGGCATATAAAAATTTAATAATTACATTTTTTTGGTAAATTTATATTTGTATCTATCTGTTTATTTATATCATCAATCCTAATGCATATCACAAAAAAATATATATATATCTATATAATATATATATATATATATATATATATATATATATATATATATATATATTAATAATTTAACTATATATTAATATTATTTAAAACTAAAATATTTCATGAAATTTATATAAATATAAATAATATTATTAACAACCATCATAGATTTATCCTAATTCAGATCTACTAAGCAGCCAGAGCAATAAAATCTCTCAAGTTGCAAATATTACCTCAAGTTTTGCACTCAAAGTGAAGTTTAGATATTGATACCTTTGATCCCTTTTGGAGCTTGGTAGATCCAAAGTTACAATGGATGTATGATGGGAAGTATTTTTTACCATGGGTATTTAATGAAGATTTAGAAACTAAAAAGAATTTTTGGTAACTTACACGTAAATCTAAACCACTTAGGGTCTATCTTGTAATATTATATTGAAAAAAAATACTAGATAGAGTTGCGCGACTTGGAAGAGTAGAAACTAATCTCCAGGCTTGGAGTCAAAATCAACATTAACAAAATTTAATGGATTTGTTCCTACATGTGAAGCCTTAACAGCTACCTTAGTGTATATTTTCCTTGTCCCTTTATATCCAAACCCTCTTCTACTACTTTTGTGTCATATTCTACTCCCCCTACTTCCTCACTATTAATCTTTTACATGAAAATGGCATTAATGAGATTTTCATATTTCTAGTTCAACTGGTCAAGTTTCCTAATAATGTCATTGTCTCTAGAAAGCTTTTATTTTATGATACATATTGTTACACTAAAATTTGTCACCATGACTATCTGCAGTTAGTATGGCTCCATCAATAGTCATACTATCCTCCTTGGCAAGCCTTATACCTCTGCTCTCCATGTCAAAATTCAAGAAAGAGATAAAGTCTTTAAAAATCATGTTTATCTCTGGGTACGCAGGTTCTCTCTACCTTACCTGCGAGTACGCACTCCAAGTTCATTATACCTGCGTACTTGTACGCTCTGTATGTCAAGGGTTGGGTGCGTACCCCTATAAAGGTCAAAAGGCGCGAGTTTCATCTTAAAAAAGTTACTTGTGGTCACTTCTAGAGCTTTCTAGAAGAGTGTTTGACGTGTATTGAGCGCCTCCAGATGGTTCATGCATCCCTATGATAGAGGAACTTATCCCATCAAGAGAGGAGCTACCCCATCCAAAAGAGAGAGTATCCCATTGATGTTGGAACTGAATAACTTCCTCTAGAACACTATAAATACAGGCCTTGGGCCAGAGGAGGGGAGGTTGAAAGCTGAACATTCCAAAGGGTAGATGCTGCTGGAATTAGGACTTCCATTGTAAGCTTGTGAGGAGAGATTACCATCCCTTCTTGTTTCATTTGGAAGTGGGTGAGCTTATCAAAGTAAAGGAAAACTCTTGCTAGACCCTGGGAGGAACTTGCACAACACCAAGGCTCAGGTTGTAATGGTTTCTTTTGTTCCTATTAATACAAATAAGTCCATTCTTCTCAACAATTTGTTATTAATGAGTTGTTTCATATACTCCTTGGTCTATATGTTGAATATGTTTTATTTTATGGGATATTCAGGTGTTGTGTAATCGTTTGATTGTTAGTGAATGCAGGTTTCGTAGTGAAGGAGGAGCTCATCCGGATCAACGAGGCTAGACTAATACAACAGCGTTGGACTACAGGTAGGATCTAAAACACTTGATTTCTCGTGTGATAAATGCATGTTTAGAGAAGGATTGCTCTTAATTGTCTTGTTTGTCACTAGAAAGTCTTAGGCTTCTAGGGAGGTTGGTTTTGTCCGCAAGATTAACTCTTTCCGCATGACAAATTGGCGACTCCGCTGGGGACTCCATTAATGTGATTGATTTTTCCTTTGAGTGACACTTTGATCTGAGAAGAGTCATTTCTTTTTTGGTTTTTCACTGTTTGACTGTGTATTTGGGTGGGCTAGCTTAGAGTTAAGTTAGAATTTAGTTTTTCTTAATTTTTCCGTAGTACGCACCCTCTGAGTTGAGCACAGTGCGTACCTGTACGCATTGCAGCTTTGTACACAAAGTGTGCACGCACTTATGCAAACAGGATGCCTACGTACCCTGTCAAAAATTGAGAAATTTCCACCTTTTCCATTTTTTCCCTTAGATTTTGCATTTCATTAGTTTTTACTGCCCAGATCCTCTGGTTATCTGTTAAAGATCTTCACTTGAACTTGTTTCGTTAGCGTCAAGAGTTTTAGTGAAATTCATAGAAGTTCTAGCCTTAGGGTTTGATTTTTGCATTGGTCCTGTAGTGACTTTGACTTTAGAAGTTGTGAAACCTTGAATCTCTCTAGTTTTGTCATTCTTCTTAGGAGTCGGACCTGTCATAAAGTCTACCTATGTGAGCAACCTACCTTTGTGTTGTCTCTTTGCGGAATTTCGAAATAGCTTGTTGATTGAAGTTGTGAATTTCATTCTTAAGAAAAGGAACAAAAGAGTTTGATTTTTGTTTTTTGATTGGTTTATGATTCTGCATGAACTGGTCCTTGGTTTGATTGTTACCAAGTAAAACAACCTGGAATCATCTTAGTAGGCTTTTGCCTCTTTAGATTTACTTTTAGGTAAATTTCCTTTTGATTTGCTTTTGAGTGAGTTTCCATAGATTTTCATAAATCTTGAAATTGCTTTTGTTTAAATAGTTTTATATGCTTTGTTAAATAGGAAAAATACAAAAACATCTCCTTTGCGAAGTTTGTTTTAAGTAGCGTTTGAAGTTTTTATAAGAGAAAGGAATTTTCGTGCAAGTAATGAGTGGTCATGTGTTGTATGCTTGGAAAAGATAAAGAGATTGTTTCTTTGATTATCTATTAAGAAAGTTGCTTTTATCAAAGGTTTGTATTCTCCAACTCTCTTAGCTAGGGAATTCATTGAAAAAGAAAAGTAGTGTAAATCATCCTAGGTGCATCTTTTTAGTGGATTTGAGTCGAGTCAACACACCATCAGTTTCATCTCCACTACCTTTGTCTTAAAGAAAAGCCATAAAATTAACGCTTAAAGTAAAATCAACTTAGCAATTTTTCTTTTACTAGGGCTCTGAAGCACCAATATAGATCAGGC
>APFE031611470.1:53614-86626 GCA_000404065.3 Pinus taeda
TCAAAAGGCGCGAGTTTCATCTTTTAAAAGTTACTTGTGGTCACTTCTAGAGCCTTCTAGAAGAGTGTTTGACGTGTATTGAGCGCCTCCAAATGGTTCATGCATCCCTATGAAAGAGGAACTTATCCCATCAAGAGAGGAGCTACCCCATCCAAAAGAGGGGAGTATCCCATTGATGTTGGACCTAATTAACTTCCTCTAGGACATTATAAATACAGGCATTGGGCCAGAGGAGGGGAGGTTAAAAGCTGAACATTCCAAAGGGTAGATGCTGCTGGAATTAGGACTTCCTTGTAGAAGCTTATGAGGAGAGATTACCATCCTTTCTTGTTTCATTTGGAAGTGGGCGAGCTTATCAAAGTAGATAAAAACTCTTGCTAGACCCTGGGAGGAACTTGCACAACACCAAGGCTCAAGTTGTAATGGTTTCTTTTGTTTCCTATTAATACAAATAAGTCCATTCTTCTCAACAATTTGTTATGAATGAGTTGTTTCATATACTCCTTGGTCTATATGTTGAATATGTTTTATTTTATGGGATATTCAGGTGTTGTGTAATCGTTTGATTGTTAGTGAATGCAGGTTTCGAAGTGAAGGAGGAGCTCATCCGGATCGACGAGGCTAGACTACTACAACAGCGTTGGACTACAGGTAGGATCTAAAACACTTGACTTCTCGTGTGATAAATGCATGTTTAGAGAAGGATTGCTCTTAATTGTCTTGTTTGTCACTAGAAAGTCTTAGGCTTCTAGGGAGGTTGGTTTTGTCCGCAAGATTAACTCTTTCCGCATGACACATATGATTTGGTGTCCTTTCTCCTAAAGAAACTCATATCTAGAATATAATGGCCCATTTATTCTTCAATTTTGTTGTTGGGGGTCTACCCTCTCTTCTCATGAACCATCTTTTCCAAATTTCCCACCTCTTGCTTCATTGCTTAAGGGAACCTCATGTGATATGCTTCTATAGCTAAAACAATTGGTGTCCATGTCCACAGGGTTCTTATCTTCTTGCACTTGCACTTCTTACCCTTGCATGCTTCCTAGTTGGTATCGAGAGTCTCCTTAACCATCCAATAATCCTTCCCTTTAGCCATAGAATCTAGCCAAATTATTGATTGGAATGCCAATGGCTCTAGACTGATTAGAAATATTGGGAAAACTTGTTAATTCTATGCAATCTCCCTCATCAGTAATTTAAAACGTGTTTAAGATCGTCTCAAATTAACCAAAATTTGAAGGATTATGTGTCAAGTATTGAGTGTCCTTTATGAGATTAGTTCATTGTTTAAAAACACATATACAACAAGTAAATTGTAGAGAATTAAAACACAACAAACTCATAACAAAAAACTGATACAGTAGTTCACCCCTCCTAGGCTACATCTCCTTGGATCTGCTTCAATGGCTAGGCCCTCTTTGGATTAATGGTCAATTCTTTGATTACATACACCTGCAATGCTCCAATGGATTTCAAACCTATTTCATTGGATTCAAAAGACCCAAAAACCCCAAAAATGGCTTTCCAATTTCTGCAATTGAACTTCAGCTGATCTAGGCTTGACCTCCTCTCCTGGTGGCCTTAAGCTTCCTTAAACTTCAACGTAGCAAAATCACATACATAAGTGTCTTTTTGCCTCTGTAATTTGTTCCATTGTGCTTAGAGCATCCAAATCATCTAGGAATGACTCTTTCTGAGCCAAAATTGGTCGAAATATGCCAAAGTTATGGCCTCTTCAGTTTTCCCTAGGAAAACGCCACCAAAATTGGAGAAATTGTAGTTAACCCCACCAAAAATGGAGTAGTGTCAGATTTAGCGGACTCGCCAAAACTTCTGCAAACTAAATCTATGTTTAATTAATGGTTAAACAGATGTTAATTAGCACTAATCCCTCTTAGCGCATTAATGGTGTGATTAGCACTTATGCTGGCTCCCGTTTTGCAAACTTGGTCACATGCAGGAGATGAATACTAGCGGTTACCTCCAATCTGCCACGTATTAAATTTCAAATACAAAATGTGACCGTTATATATTAATAAATATGGTGTGGCATAGTAGTGGAGCATTGGTCTTGTGCGGGTGAGGTCATGGATTTGATTCCCTGGTCTGCCAATAAACTTTTAAATGGCCTTTGAGAGGGCATGTGGTGGCCTCCGAGCTTGCCATGTGTCAGCGTCTCATTGGTCCACACAAAATGCCATAGACCAATCACATGCTAACAAATGTCAAAATCTGATTGTGCCACCTGCAAGAATATTCCTTGGAATATTCTTTTTATTGTCTGGGTTGTACGAATGCCTAGTCAGCATCCCAGTCAGCCTGTACCCAAAATCTGTATGTTTGACAAAACAGAAAGTAGGCTCTAACTTTCTCATCCGAACTTCGTTTTGAGTGAAGCGAGTTGCATTGGGATCGTATCGCTAAGACGAACTAGTTCGTTCAGGTTTTGAGCCATTCTGAGCACTTTTTTTTTTGAGAAAATTTTGCCCCTAATCCAAATTCTGATCACTCCTTCCCACTGGCAGGCTTTTGGACCCACAAAAGTTGGTTATCTGATGAGAGATGAATACTCTTCTCCTTCCCAAGTTTTATCAATTCATTCTACTTGGAAAAATCTCCATGACAACCACTTGAGTTCACTGACATGCCTTGCCTTGCAAATGGCTTGGCACTTCAACTAATGTTCTCCTTTTGCTGCTGACCCAATCCAACACTTGCTCGCTGCTTGCTGATTAAAAACCTTGTTGTACCAAAGCGATCCCTTGGTGCTTAGAAAGCTGACTGATGGCATTCACACTAAAAATCATGTTCCTCATTTGCAACACATGCATTTGATGCAAGCTTCTCCTTGGAAACCACTTTTCCAAGTTAAGCCCATCTGAGTGAACTACAACAATGAGTTCCAATATCAATAATAACAAGAAAAGGAATGACCATTCTTTTACCTCCACAGTTCCAAATTTCAAATCTGGAAGAATGCATTCGCCATCTCATTCGCTTCTTGGCATCAACATATCAAAAGGTCTACAATGGCTGCAATTTTTTTTGGAATTTTTGTCCACTTTCGCTTCTTGATTCCATCATCCTCCAGTATTAACATGTTTCTCATGTCATGATTTGAGAATGAAGGCTAATCATGAGCCTCTTGCTCAAGCGTGGACCTTCCAAAATCCTGTGACATCTTGTCACAAGAAACACCATTAACCTTGAAAAACACTCATGCAAGAATATAACTTGACGACCTCTTCCTTTTGCTTCTTCAAAGCAACAAATGTCACATCAAGTGAACATCGTCATGTACTCTTACATCTTGGTGTATAAACCATCGACCAAACATAAGTCGACAAAAAATGCTTCTTCAAACAACTGACTTTCAAGTCAAGCAAAAGCATATACAACAACTTGACGATTTACAAACAAGAATTCCACATTCTCATGAAACAATTCATCACATCTCCCTTTCATATTTGGAGACAAAATCAACTCTTCCAAGTCGATATAAAATACATATTGTTAGTGCCTAAATCTACCTCAGGCTGAAGGAAGGCAGGGCTAGGGTAACATCAAACCACGCTTAACCTGGTAGATAGCCCTACCAGGTCGGGAGAGGGCTCTCTCCTTGTCAATCTCAATTAAGATATTGGTAACTAGGGCTTGAGATGACTGAAATGAATGTTGATTTTAGGCTAAGTATATTAGGTCAGAAGATTTTGTTTTATTTTGATGGTTGGTTGCTGGATCAAGTGAAGAAGGCAGCTTTGGGTTTTAAAAATCAACTCAGATTTGTAGGAGCTTTTGTGGGGCGAGGTAGGTAGGTGTTTTGGCACTTTGAATTGGGTGTGACGGTAAGTCTAAGACCGGTGAGGAGTTGGAGAGGGCATGCAAGGTTTCATGAGTCCTCTTCAAACAACAAAAAACATTTAAAACTAAATGTAACCTCAAGGCAGAGCATTGAATATCAATGGATTCCACCTATTAATCTTGATTCATTTAGTTATGAAGAAAAAGATAGATGCTAGCACATATACACATAAGAGAAACTAAATAACAAAGGAAGAAACAATTCCAAGACACATTACCACAAGAATCCCACAAAATGCTGCAAAACCCTGGTTCATTTCCTTGCCAAATTGCAGAAGTGATTTACAATAAAGTTCAAAGCATTCACAAGAGCCCAACCTTTACAAATGACTAAAAAAACACATGATATAGACATCCAAACCACTTGTGCTATTCATCAGGGGTCGAATCCAAGAGATAAGGGACTGTTTCAACCATATCTAAACTGGGAACAAGAAAATAGGCAGTGGAACAGCTTGCCTCTAAAACCAAGGAAACTTATACATTTAGTTTTAAACCACTTTTTATTGATGTATCTACCCCCTCATGTCATTTTACATCAAATTTCCATCATATTACATCATTTAACATGCATACATTTACCAAGAAAAGAAGGAAAGTCAACCACAAAAGAAACTGGGCGAAATTATGAGTTTTTAGGCAAGATTGGCAAAAATTTGTCCGATGCTCAGCACCCTGAGCCTAATGCGCAACACCGCTCAATGTTACTTTTGGAGGCCTTCCACTCATCCAACTCAGGTCCAAGATAGCTTGTTGGAACGCCCTGCCTACCTAGTTTCTATAACACTTTGAATTTTCTAATTTGGAGGTCATTTGCCCCCTCAAAAGTGGATTCTCCCAAGACTGGTTCCTGTGGGTCCAAAAAGTGGCAGAGAGGGCATTTTTTGGGTGTTTTTTGTCCTTTTAGTGGCCCGGATCTTCTCCAAAATTGATGAAACTTTATGGGTTTGGTTTTTTTTTTTTATGTTGAATCCAAATCTATAAGCCATTTGTCAAGAGGATGCAACAATTCAATGCACAGCGCCGGTGGCGCTGCGCATCAGGCAAAATTTCCTGTGTTGTAAAATTCCAAAAATTGAAAATGAAATTTTTTTATCAAAACTTACCCAAATTTGGCATATGGGTCCCTCATTGATTGCTTTGTTGGGCTAGTGAAGCCTCAACCAAGATCTTTAGCTTATCATGCTCCTTTATGCTCCTTAAGTCTCTCCATGGAACTGTCACTAAGGGTTTCTCTCTCATAGTCATACTCACTATCCCTCCCCATACTTTATAGTTGTTTCCCTTGTGATGACTGAGAGGATTATGAAGAGATTTAAAAAGGAAAGCAGGTGAGGGTGAACACGAATTGGAAAGGGATGTGGGGAATAAGTAAGGTTAATGAATGATGTAGGGTTTGGGAGTAATGATAGGGTTTGGGAATAATGATAGAGTTTAGGAGTATGGTAGGGTTTGGGGTATATGAGTATAGGGTTTGATATGTGAAGGGTAGGGATTGGGAGATAGGAGAAAGGAAAAGGAGTTAGGGAGGATGGGGTTTAGGAGATAGGTTTTGGGCAAATTAAATTAGGGAATAGGGAATAAACAATTGTAATTTGTAGTGTATGAGGTAGTTTTAGAGACAAATTAGGGTTTTGAATTTTAGGATGCTAAAACCACCATCAAAGCATAAAAAACCCTATGTGAGATCAAAAGAGAGTTTACTTACTTGCTTGGAGGAGAAATGTAGCAATGAGAGTAATTGGAGGTGAAATTTGAGGGTTTTGAGGCATTACTGGCCAATGCACAGTGCCCTGAACCCAATGCGCAGTGCCTCTCTGATGCACAGTGCCAGTGTAAATTTACACTGGAGAAAACTGCCTGATGTGCATCGCCTCTTTGATGCGTAGCGCCAACCCTCTGATGCGCAGCACCACCCTGATGCACAACGCCTTTTTGCAGACGACATTTGAAGGCCTTCTTAGTGTGCAAATTGGGGGTGTGATAGCTTGTTGGAAATATTATCGAGTATACTTTCCAGAACATCTTGAATTTTTCAATTTGGAGTTCATTTGCCCTGTCAAAAGTCAAATCTCCCAAGACTAGTCAAAATGTGCAAAATGAGGCTGCCTAAATGCAGAGTGCTGTTGCAATCAACTTTTGAAGGTCTTGCTCAACTCCAAATTGAGCTCGTGATAGGTCATTGGAAATCTATATCTATCTAGATATTATTTAAATCATCAAGAAAGTCATTTGAACATCCCAGCTAGGTGAAATCTTGATTTTTCCAAGGTCACTCCAGAAGTGCATCAATCCTCCTGAGGCCAATGATGTTTTCGACATTTCTCCCAACCCATGAAACCTATGTAAAAAATGAAAGAGGTTTTTCTTCTTGGGTCAATTATGGACAAAAACCTCTCTCACTTTTGTCAAATTCATCTTTTCCTTCTTAGAAACATAGCTTGAATAAAACATATCCTAATATGTGGAACAGGGGATTTGTAGAAATGAAGGGAAATGAAGGGGATGACCGGCTTCTAAATTATTGAGAAAATTTTGGGAAGTAGGGAGGGATGTTAGGAAGCAGGGGAAAGTGGAATTTCAAATATTGGGTGAGGGGAAGGGGTCCAAAAGGGCAAAACATAGGCCTAACCTAGAAAAGTGTCAAATTGTAGCAATAAACTAGGGTTTGTGGGAAAATGATGAATTTGAGGGATATGAGTGATGGGAAGCATTTAAGAAGGTATATTAAGGATAGGGGAAGGTGTATGAACATCAGGACACAATTTTTGTTGATCATTTGGCCATCCAAGAAAAATTACCTTCAAAACCCTAGGAGAGGTAAATGGGCCTTACCCAAGTACAACTGAAGCACGAACAAGGTGTAAAATGACCCATTGGAACCTGAAATGATGATAATGACTCTTTGAATGATGGTACACTAAGCTGAATGGTGACATGGAACAATACTTGGAAGACTTTGGAATGAGTGAAAACAAACCTAAACCTAATACCTAGTAACCAAATTTTATTTGAAGACTCATTGAAATGACAAAATTTGACTTTGACACCCTGAGACCACTTTGTACGAGCATATTTGATCACTGATGGAAGACTTCAAAGGTTGACACTAACATTGGCTCCACTAGGGATGGTAGCTCCTTGGAGGTGCCAATAACACCATAGACCAAGTAGCCTTATCCATTGGGCAAGGAGTCAAAAACTCTAACTGAAATGCTTGGCCAAATACTAATAACTCAAACACACAAACTTACTCTTACTTAACTAAAAATTGACTCAATACTAAAACATAACTGACAAACTGGAAACTTTACTCAAAATGGATCTTATCCAATAAAACCTACACTAACTATTCCATTCATCACTTGATCATGTTAAATGAAACAACCAACGCAACCAAGTAAGCATTCTAGTTGTTGTTTGAATTCTCTGCAAGAGCTTTCTTATGAACAACAAGAGAGAACTACTGAAAGGAAACTTCCATGAAAACTCATAAACAGATCCATTGAATAATATGGATGCTCTATCTGACTCCAAAAGTACTGCATAAGGATCTTGAAATTCATGTGCATTGGGACTTAGCTCATCCGATGGATTACTTTTCTTCTCCTCGTACCATGAATGCAAACTTTCATCTGAGCTTTGTGAAGAAACTCCTATTGAAAATGACAAAGAAACCAGCTACCAGATCAAGTTTGTATCAGTACACGCTTCAATCTCACAGTTAGCTAGTGGAGAAGGACTTTGACTGCAAACATCATCCAACACATCAGCTATTGGATCGCAAAAAACTTGAAAATATTGTCGCAACCCATTTTCGATTGGTTCCAATGAGATGGCATGATTTTATATAGGCTGCTCATCCTTTATTGAAGATATACTATGCAAATTTCCCTTCAAAAACTGAAATGATTCAAAACAAAATGGCATGGAATCATCTTGCATCATTTGATCATATGTTCGAGCTTCCAAGTCTTCATCTGCAACTTGACAATCAATGGCATTCGGGGGCTGCAAATCTGGATATGAGAAGTCTTGAAAAAGGATTTCATTGCCCTCAAGATGGTCCAGATCAAAACTTATCGACGATTGATTTCTGATAGCATGAAAGTTGTCTCTGATGAACTAAAATGAAGCAAAAAAAAGAGGCAAAGATCCTTCACTTACTTCAAAATTTGCTGCACTTTCCTCCTCACTTCCATAGCTGATATGCAACAGCTAATCACTTTTTTTGAACTGCTGAAAATGAACTTCCTCCTCCCACAAACTAGCTGCTGATTTATCTGCAAAACTAGTTGTTGTTTGGAGAACAAAATCATCATCATCATACTGATTAAATTTAGGCAAATCATCAGTATAAAACACATCATCAAGCATACATGTCATATCAACATATCTCTCTTCTGCAAGATGATCTATAAAACAATCATTATTTGATCTATGACAACTGGGATAAGAAAGAAGATGTTTTGGATCAGCCACTTGTTCTTCTTCAATCAGCAAGCCATGGCCTTGAACATCATACTTATTCCTTGTGGTGATCTTTTGCATCATCTCTTCCACTGCACTTACCAAAATGTCGAGTTTTACCTCTAAAGATGTTGATTCCTCTACATTTATGTTCTTTATTTCTTCTTCCTTCAACTTTGCCCTTCTGATCAGCAAATTAGCCTGTACGTCTACTGCATTGTTTTGCATCTCTTCAAGTGTTGCAAGGTTCCTTTCTCTCAGCTGAAACTCCATTTCCGGATCAAAGGCATGCATGTAGTGCAAAAGAGCAGATCCACGAGGAAGTCTTATATTAACCGACATCGAAAAATAGACTTGGTTAAACCTAGCAGAAAATTGTTGTACTGTCTCCCTTGGCAATCTTTTCAGCTGGTTATACTCTTCTATAATCAAGAAATGGTTTTGTCTGACCACCCACTTGTCGAGGAAAACTTTGACGAACTGTTGGAAATCTAAGATGCTCACATTAGGTAGGTTTTTGAACCAACTCTTGACTTTGCCTTGCAAAGAAAGAGCAAAAAGCCTAATACTCGCATCCTCTTCATCAACTTCCAAAAGGTCGAGAAAACACTCAAAATTCAATACATGTCTCTCGGCAGTGATGTTGTCACATTCACCATCAAATCTTGGTAGATATAGGTAATGATTTTTAGGGAAAGCATGGGATATAGGAGGTAAAATCAGAGGCTTATATTGATCTGGAATTTTACAAGGTATAGGAATATGTACAAAAGGTGTAGAATTATTCTTGGTCTCTTGAGGCTCATCAGTTTGAAGATGGTCATCACAATATTCGGAAAAAGGGTCTTGATCAAGATCAAAGGCATGCGAACATTTTGTATTCACAATCTTCCCTGGGAAAGAATCAAATGCAGGTATGGGATATTTTCTCAAACATAGTATACTTCGTAAAGCCTTGTTGACATTCTCAGGAAAAGAGAAGAAATAATTTATAACAAAGAACATAATGTCTTGGATGAAATTCAAACTTGAATACCTGATCTGTCCATATTGTCCTTTCATGTTTCTGCTGGTCAGGTTCATCCTCCAGTGGAGTCCTTGGATCTAATCTCGAAACTGATTTAGAGTCGCCAGGTGAATGATTTCAGCCTTGTTGTGTCTGATTATTGTTCACCATCACAATCAGATCTGAACTTGATTGCATATCGCTACGGAACACAAAACTACATTCCCCAACGGAGTCGCCACTATGTTAGTGCCTAAATCTACCTCAGGCTGAAGGAAGGCAGGTCTAGGGTAACATCAAACTACGCTTAACCTGGTAGCTAGCCCTACCAGGTCAGGAGAGGTCTATCTCCTTGTCAATCTCAATTAAGATATTGGTAACTAGGGCTTGAGATGACTAAAATTAATGCTGATTTTAGGCTAGGCATATTAGGTTAGAAGATTTTGTTTGATTTTGATGGTTGGTTGTTGGATCAAGTGAAGAAAGTAGCTTTGGGTTCAGGAAATCAACTCAAATTTGCAGGAGGTTCTGTGGGGCGAGGTAGGTAGGTGTTTTGGCACTTTGAATTGGGTGTGACGGTAAGTCTAAGACCGATGAGGAGTTAGAGAGGGCATTCAAGGTTTCATGAGTCCTCTTCAAACAGTAGAAAACATTTAAAACTAAATGTAACCTCAAGGCAGAGCATTGAATATCAATGGATTCCACCTATTAATCTTGATTCATGTAGTTATGAAGAAAAAGATAGATGATGGCACATATACACATAAGAGAAACTAAATAACAAAGGAAGAAACAATGCCAAGACACATTACCACAAGAATCCCACAAAATGCTACAAAACTCTGGTTCATTTCTTTTCCAAACTACAGAAGTGATTTACAATAAAGCTCAAAGCATCCACAAGAGTCCAACCTTTACAAATGACTGAAAAAACACATGATATAGACATCCAAACCACCTGTGCTATTCATCAAGGGTCGAATCCAAGAGATAAGGGACTGTTTCAACCATATCTAAACTGGGAACAAGAAAATAGGTAGTGGAACAACTTGCCTCTAAAACCAAGGAAACTGATCCATTCAGTTTCAAACCACTTTTCATTGATGTGTCTACCCCCTCATGTCATTTTACATCATATTACATCATTTAACATGCATACATTTACCAAGAAAAGAATAAAAGTCAACCACAGAAGAAACTGGGCGAAATTATGAGTTTTTAGGCAAAATTGGAAAAAATTTGCGCAATGCGCAACGCCCTGAGCTTGATGTGTAGCACCGCTTCAAGGCTACTTTTGGAGGCCTTCCACTCATACAAATCAGGTCCAAGATAGCTTGTTGGAAAGCCCTGCCTGTCTATTTTCTGGAACACTTTCAATTTTCTGATTTGGAGGTCATTTTCCCCCTCAATACTGGTTCTTGTGGGTCCAAAAAGTGGCAGAGAGGGCATTTTTTGGGTGTTTTTGCCCTTTTGGTGGCCCAAATCTTCTCCAAAATTGATGAAACTTTCTAGGTTTTCTTTTTTTGATGCTGAATCCAAATCTATAAGCCATTTGTCAAGAGCACCAATTCAATGCGACACTGCGCATCAGCCGAAATTTGCTGTGTTATAAAATTCCAAACATTGAAAATGACAAAAATTTCTCAAAACTTGCCCAAATTTGGCACATGGGTCCCTCATTGATTGCTTTGTTGGGCTAGTGAAGCCTCAGCCAAGATCTTTAGCTTATCATGCTCCTTTTTGCTCTTGAAGTCTCTGCATGGAATTGTCACTAAGGGTTTCTCTCTCATAGTCATACTCGCTATCCCTCTCCATACTTTATAGTTGTTTCCCATGTGATGACTGAGAGGAGTATGAAAAGATTTAAAAAGGAAAGCAGGTGAGGGTGAACAAGAATTGGAAAGGGATGTGGGGAATAATTAAGGCTAATGAATGATGTAGGGTTTGGGAGTAATGATAGGGTTTGGGAATAATGATAGAGTTTAGGAGTATGGTAGGGTTTGGGGTATATGAGTATAGGGTTTGATATGTGAAGGGTAGGGTTTGGGAGATAGAAGAAAGGAAAAGGAGTTAGGGAGGATGGGATTTAGGAGATAGGTTTTGGGAAATGAAATTAGGGAATAGGGAATAAACAACTGTAATTTGTAGTGTATGAGGTAGTTTTAGAGACAAATTAGGGTTTTGAATTTTAGGATGCTAAAACCACCATCAAAGCATAAAAAACTCTATGTGAGATCAAAAGAGAGTTTACTTGCTTGCTTGGAGGAGAAATGCAACAATGAGAGTGATTAGAGGTGAAAATTGAGGGTTTTGAGGCATTACTGGCCAATGCGCGATGCCCTGAACCCAATGCGCAACACCTCTCTAATGCGCAGTGCCAGTGTAAATTTACACTGGAGAAAACTGCTTGATGTGCAATACCTCTCTGATGTGCAACACCGACCCTCTGATGCGCAACACCACCCTGATGTGCAACTCCTTTTTGTAGACAACTTTTGAAGGCATTCCTGGTGTCAAAATTGGGCGTGTGATAGCAAGTTGGAAATATTATCGAGTCTACTTTCCAGAACATCTTGAATTTTTCAATTTGGAGTTCATTTTCCCTGTCAAAAGTCAAATCTCCCAAGACTAGACAAAATGTGCATAATGAGGTTGCCTAAATGCAGATTGTTGTTGCAATCAATTTGAAGGTATTTCTCAACTCCAAATTGAGCTCGTGATAGGTCATTGGAAAGCTCTCTCTATCTAGATATCATTTAAATCATCAAGCAAGTCATTTGAACATCCCAGCTAGGTGAAATCTTGATTTTCCCAAGGTCACTCCAGAAGTGCATCAATCCTCCTAAGGCCAATGATGTTTCGACATTTCTCCCAACCCATGAAACCTATGTAAAAAATGAAAGAGGTTTTTCTTCTTGGGTCAATTATGGACAAAAACCTCTCTCACTTTTGTCAAATTCATCTTGCCTTGCTCAAAAACATAGCTTGAATAAAAACTATCGCGAAATGTGGAACATGGGATTTGTAGAAATGAAGGGAAATGAAGGGGATGAGGGGCTTCTAAATTAAAGAGAAAATTTTGGGAAGTAGGTAGGGATGTTAGGAAGCAGGGGAAAGTGGAATTTAAAATATTGAGTGAGGGGAAGGGGTCCAAAAGGGCAAAACACATGCATAATCTAAAAGATTGTCAAATTGTAGCAATAAACTAGGGTTTGTGGGAAAATGATGAATTTGAGGGATATGAGAGATGGGAAGCATTTAAGAAGGTATATTAAGGATAGGGGAAGGTGTATGAACATCAGGACACAAGTTTTGTTGATCATTTCGCCATCCAAGAACAATTACCTTCAAAACCCTAGGAAAGGGAAATGGGCCTTACCCAAGTACAACTGAAGCACGAACAAGGTGTAAAATGACCCATTGGAACCTGAAATGATGATAACAACTCTTTGAATGATGATACAATAAGCTGAATGGTGACATGGACCAATACTTGGAAGACTTTGGAAGGAGTGAAAACAACCCTAGACCTAATACCTAGTAACCAAATTTTACTTGAAAACTCATTGAAATGACAAAATTTGACTTTGACACCCTGAGACCACTTTGTAAGATATTATTTGATCACTGATGGAAGGCTGCAAAGGCTAACACTAACACATGTAACAAACAATTGACCACACAAGCCGACATTCATGCATGTGCAAATGATCAACATTCTCAAGTTGACAACGTACATGTTAACAAAGCAACTCTCTCAAAAGTACAATCACAAGTACAAGAATCCCATTGGTATGTACGAGTACTTAAAGAGCTGAAATGACCAAATTTGTTGCAACAAAGTGAGTCAAAATACTCCACTTTCGAACACCTTCTTGACGTAAACATGGAAGTTCAAGAATGCAACATGCATGTAAATTTGTATTTGCAAATTTCCATATTTGTTGCATCTAAGTGAGTCAACATAACTCTACTTTTCCAACATCTTACTTCATGCAATATGCAACATACTTTCAAGAGAAAAGAAATGCATCCAAATAACAAAGAAATGCATCAATAAGGCAAGATTTGCATCAATTATCAAAATAAATGCACGGCCTTAATTGGTTAAGAAATCTAACCATTTCTTTCCAAACTATTTCAATTACACTTCTTTCAGTTGCACTTCATCATGTGTATCATCTTGATCCGCATCAATTATGGAATCCTCTTTTCCATTCTTGCCAAAATCTCCCTCCACCTTCTTCAAATGTCGCGGATGACTTGTTGGATGCAAAGTCCAACACTTGTCTACAAGATGACCTTGCTTATGGCAACGAGTGCAAAATAATTGCATCTTCTTTTCAATGTGGTTTCCATTATCCAATGGACCTTTGGCTTTCTGTCTCTTTTGTTTTGAAAGTTTCCTGTGTATGGCTATCCTCTTCCAATACCTCAAAACAATATGGTTATTCAAACCACAAAAGGAACATTTAAATTTCAGTGACCTTAGAGCTTTCAACATCCTCTTGTTTTCCATTTCCACTAGTTGCATGCTTATGAGCATCTTCTTGCAAAGTGGGTATAAAAATTTTGCATTCCTCGTGAACATAAACTTTACAAGCTTGAGGTAATGAACATGTAATGAAAGTCCCTCCTCGAACACTTTCATGTGCTTCCTTGGCTTTGGAGCATTCTCCATCATGTTGTTTATAACCAAGACCCAAATACCTAGGCCTTTCCTCAACAACAATTGGCTCAACTATGTCTTGTGCATGTTTTCCTAACCTTTTACCTTCATAGTCCATATTCATCAATAATTTTGACCCTATACCTCTAGTGTGTCTTTCAAAAGTACCAGAACATTCATTTTGAGAGGAAATTGAAGATAAACTTGAATTACATACCTCATTTTCATGCACATACTTGGCTACGGTTTCCTTAGCATCATGGAGTTGAATCTCCATCTCATGCATCTTTTCAAGAAGCTCTTGTTCTCCTCCTTTATGGCCATCAAATGCTCTTGAAGTATAGTGTTCTCCTTCCTATCTTCATACAGCTCTTGCACCATATCTCTCATGATGATAAGCTCTTGCAACATCTCTTCATCAAAGAGTCTTGCTAAGGAAGATTAATTAGAAACTTCACTTGTTGAAGCTACCATCACACTTGTAATGCATCAAAAATCTTCACAAATATTCAAAAAGTTTCTCAACAAAGAAGCATCTCCCTTCTTGAGCTTACACACATAAACTTGCACACAATTAAATTCTCCTTGCACAAATACAAAACTAATAACTAATTTTCTAGCTAACCTTGGCAAACCATCTCAGGGTTAAAATAAGCTAAAAAGTGCTCTGATACCAACTTGATCTGAAATGTTGGGCAAAATTGTTAATGTTATTCAAACTCCCTCATTAGTAATTTAAAATGTGTTTAGGATCGTCTCAAATTAACCAAAATTTGAAGGATTATGTGTCAAGTATTGAGTGTCTTTTATGAGCAATTTATGAGATTAATAGTTGTTTAAAAGCACATATATAGCAAGTAAATTGTAGAAAATTAAAACATAGCAAACCCATAACACAAAGCTGATAAAGGAGTTCACCCCTCTTGGGCTACATCTCCTTGGCTCTGCTTTAATGGCTAGACCCTCTTTTGGTTAATGGTCAATTCTCTAATTACATGCACCTGTAGTGCTCTAATGGCTTTGCAACCTACTTAATTGGATTCAGAAGACCCAAAAACCTAGAAAATGACTTTCCAAGCTCTACAATTTAACTTCAGTTGATTTAGGCTTGACCTCCTCTCCTAGTGGCCCTACGCTTCCTTAAACTTCAACGTAGTAAAATAGCATACACAAGTGTCTTTATTCCTCTACAACATATTCCATTGTGTTCATAGCATCCAAATCATCTAGGAATGACTCTTTCTGAGCCAAAATTGTTCAAAATATGCCAAAGTTATGGCCTCTTCAGTTTTCCCTAGGAAAACTCCACCAAAACTGGAGAAACTTGTTGGATGTGGAGCCTGATTATCTTCTTTATTTAGAGGTATCGCTGCATTGGACCCCATTTTGTAATGGGGTGGCAATGCTACCCATAAAATGTACTTCGCCAAGGGGGCGACTATTTGGAGCGCCCCCCCCCGGTGGGGGATCAGGGATAGCACCCCCGAAGCTAAAAATAGATGCAAAATCCTTGTAAAATGTTGTAATTTCATAGTCAATCTTGGTTGTTCATTAGGTGGAGATCTGGCGGTATAAGTTATGTTTAATTTAGGGGTTTTTCCCTAGAAGACAACTCCTCGCTATATATGAGGGAATTGTATTGCGGCTATGTGTATCTATATTATGAGAAAGAAAGAGAGAGGAGATTGTGTGAGAGAGAAGAGGGAATTACAACAGATCTGTTGTAGGTTGTATCTCTTCATTTTGTTGGATAATATAAAAGGAAGGACTGGTTGTTTCTCCGTGGACGTAGCCCAAATTGGGTGAACCATGTATATCTGTGTCTCTCTTGTTCTATGCAAGTTATGTGTTTATATTTCTGCAATATATTTTATGTGTTCCATTGCTTTGTAATATATAATTTTCTAACAAAACTCGAGTTAACCCGGCCAAAAATGGACTAGTGTTGGATTTAGCAGACCTGCCAAAACTTCTGCCAACTAAATCCATGTTTAATTAATGGTTAAACAGGTGTTAATTAGCGTTGGGCCGTTCATTAGGCGGAGATCTGACAGTAGAAGTTATGTTTAATTTAAGGTTTTTGCCTTAGAAGGCAACCCCTCGTTATATATGAGGGAATTGTATTGCAGCTATGTGTATCTGTATTCTGGGCAAGAAAGAGAGAGGAGATTATGTGAGAGAGAAGAGGGAATTACAACGGATCTGTTGTAGGTTGTATCTCTTCATTTTGTTGGATAATATAAAAGGAAGGACTGGATGTTTCTCCGTGGATGTAGCCCAAATTGGTTGAACCATGTATATATGTGTCTCTCTTGTTCAATGCATGTTCTGTGTTTATATTTCTGCAATATATTTTATGTATTTCATTGCTTTATAATATATAATTTTCTAACAAAACTCGAGTTAACCCGGCCAAAAATGGAGTAGTGTTAGATTTAGCAGACCTGCCAAAACATCCGCCAACTAAATCCATGTTTAATTAATGGTTAAACAGGTGTTAATTAGCGCTAATCCCGCTTAGCGCGTTAATGCCGCAGTTAGCACTCAATGCTAGCTCCCAGTTTGCAAACTTGGTCACATGTGGGAAGTTAATGCTAGTAGTTACCTCCAATTTTCCACGTATTAAACTTCAAATACAAAATGTGACTATTATATGTTAATACATACGGTGTGGCATGGAGGTGGAGCATTGGTCTTGTGCAGGCAAGGTTGCGGGCTCGATTCCCCGACTTGCAAATAAACTTTTAAATGACTTTTGAGAGGACATATGGCGGCCTCCATCTTGCCATGTGTCAACCTCTCATTGGTCCACCCAAAATGCCATAGACCAATCATTAGCCGACAAATGTCAAAATATGATTGAACCACCTACGGGAATATTCCAAGGAATATTTTTTTTGCTGACTGGGTTGTACGGATGCCTAGTCAACATCCCAGTCAACCTGTACCCAAAATTTGCTTGTTTGAAAAAACGGACAACAGGCTCTAAATTTCTCATACGAACTCTGTTTTGAGTTAAACGAGTTGCATTGGGATCATATAGTGATTCCGAGCACTTTGGTTTTTGAGCAAATTTTGCCCCTAATCAAGATTTCGATCACTCCTTCCCACTAACAGGATTTTGAACCCACAAAAGATGGTTATCTGATGAGAGATGAATACTCTTCTCCTTCCCAAATTCTATCAATTGATTCTACTTGGAAAAATATCCATGACAACCACTTGGGTTCACTGACATGCCTTTCCTTGCAAATGGCTTGGCACTTCAACCAATGTTCTCCATTTGTTGTTGACCCAATCCAACACTTGTTGATTAAACACCATGTTGTACCAAAGCGATTCCTCGGTGCTTGGGAAGCTAACCGATGGCCTTCCCACTGAGAATCATGTTCCTCCTTTGCAACATGTGCATTCGATGCAAGCTTCTCCTTGGAAACCATTTTTCCAAGTTAAGTTCATTTGAGTTAACTACAACAATGAGTTCCAATATCAGTAATAACAAGAAAAGAAATGACCATTCTTTTACCTCCACGATTCCAAATTCCACATCTAGAAGAATGCATTCGCCATCTCTTTTGCTTCTTGGCATAAACACATCAAATGGTGTACGATGGCTGCAATTTGTTTTGGCTTTTTGTCCACTTTCGTTTCTTGATTCCATCATTCTCCAGTATTAACATGCTATTCATGTCATGATTTGAAAATGAAGGCTAATCATGAGCTTCTTGCTCAAGAGTGGACCTTCCAAAATCCTGCAACATCTTGTCACAAGAAACACCATTAACCTTGAAAAACACTCATGCAAGAATATAACTTGACAACCTCTTCCTTTTGCTTCTTCAAAGCAACAAACATCACATCATGTCAACATTTCCATGTACTCTTACATCTTGGTGTATAAACCTTAGACTAAACACAAGTCTAAAAAACATGCTTCTTCAAACAACTAACTTTCAAGTCAAGCAAAAGCATATACAAGAACTTGACGATTTACAACAAGAATTCCACATTCTCATGAAAAAATTCGTCACATCTCCCTTTCATCTTTGGAGACAAAATAAACTCTTCCAAGTCGATATAACATACATGTAACAATCAGTCGACCACATAAGTTGACATTCATGCATGTGCAAATGATCAACATTCTCAAGTTGACAACATACATGTTAACAAAGCAATCAACCAACACAAGTCAATCACTCATGCATGTTCAAGCACAATGAAACTATTAAAAATTCCATTGTTTACACACACAAACTCTCATGCATATATAATAATTCTCAACTCTCTCAAAAGTACAAGAATCCCATTGGTATGTACAAGTACTTAAAGATCTGAAATGGCCAAATTTGCTGCAATAAAGTGAGTCAACATACTCCACTTTCGAACACCTTCGTGGCGTAAACATGCAAGTTCAAGAATGCAACATGCATGCAAATTTGTATTTGAAAATTGCCATCTTTGTTGCATCTAAGTGAGTCAACATAACTCTACTTTTCCAACATCTTGATTCATGCAATATGAAGCATACTTTCAGAAGGAAAGAAATGCATCCAAATAACAAGGAAATGCATCAATAAGGCAAGATTTGCATCAATTAACAAAAGAAATGCAAGGCCTTAATTGGTTAAGAAATCTAACCATTTCTTTCCAAACCATTTCTATGGCACTTCTTTCCGCTGCACTTCATCATGTGTATCGTCTTGACCCACATCAATTATGGAATCCTCTTTTCCATTCTTGCCAAAATCTCTCTCCACCTTCTTCAAATGTCGTGGATGACTTGTTGGATGCAAAGTCCAACACTTGTCTACAAGATGACCCTACTTATGGAAATGAGTGCAAAATAATTGCATCTTCTTTTCAACATGGTTTCCATTATGCAATGGACCTTTGGCTTTCTGTCCCTTTTGTTTTGAAAGTTTCTTGTGTATGGATATCCTCTTCCAACACCTCGAAACAGTATGTTTATTCAAATCACAAAAGGAACATGTAAATTTTCTCCAAATCTTATGTGAAGATTTACCATGTTTATCATAATAAAAAGAAACTTGATTAATGGCACATTTATACCTTGGACATTCACCTTTGTCTCCTTCTTAAAGTGGTGAATTTGGTGAGGTAGTGGCTCTCTTCAAAATACCAACAATGGTTTCAATGACCTTAAAGCTTTCAACATCCTCTTGTTTGCCATTTCCACTAGTTGCATACTTATGAGAATCTTCTTGCAAAGTGGGTATAAAACTTTTGCATTCCTCATGAACACAAACTTTACAAGCTTGAGGTAATGAAGATGTAATGAAAGTCCCTCTTGGAACACCTTCATGTGCCTCTTTGGCTTTGGAGCATTCTCCATCATGTTGTCCATAACCAAGACCCAAATACTTAGGCCTTTCCTCAACAACAATTGGCTCAACTAAGCCTTGTGCATGTTTGTCGAACCCTTTACCTTCATACCTCATCTTCATCGATAATTTGGACCCTATTCCTCTAATGTGTCTTTCAAAATCACCAAAACATTCATTTTGAGAGTAAATTGAAGATAAAATTGAATTCCATACCTCATTTTCATGCACATACTTGGCTAGGGTTTCCTTGGCATCGTGGAGTTGAACCTCCATCTCATGCATCTTTTCAATAAGCTCTCGCTTCTCCTCCTTCATGGCCATCAACTGCTCTTGAAGTATAGTGTTATCCTTCCTATCTTCATACAACTCTTGCACCATATCTCTCATGATGATAAGTTCTTGCAACATCTCTTCATCAACGAGTCTTACTAAGGAAGATGAATTAGAAACATCACTTGTTGAAGTTGCCATCACACTTGTAATGCATAAAAAAGATTCACAAAGCTTCAAAAAGTTTCTCAACAAAGAAGCATCTCCCTTCTTCAGCTTACACACATAAACTTGCACACAGTTAAATTATCCTTGCACAAATACAAAAACAATAGCTAATTTTCTAGCTAACCTTGGCAAACCATCTCAGGGTTAAAATGAGCTAACAAGTGCTCTGATACCAACTTGATCTAAATTGTTGGACAAACTTGTTAATGATATACAAGCTCCCTCATCAATAATTTAAAATGTGCTTAGGATCGTCTCAAATTAACCAAAATTTGAAGGATTATGTGTCAAGTATTGAGTGTTTTTTTCTGAGAAATTTATGAGATTAATTAGTTGTTTAAAAACACATACAAAAAGTAAATTACAGAGAATTAAAACACAATAAACTCATAACACAAAGCTGATAAAGGAGTTCACCCCTCTTGGGCCACATCTCCTTGGACCTGCTTCAATGGCTAGGCCCTCTTTGGATTAATGGCCAATTCTCTGATTACATGCACCTACAGTGCTCCAATGGCTTTGCAACCTACTCCATTGGATTCAGAAGACCCAAAAACTCCAAAAATGACTTTCCAAGCTCTGCAATTGGAGTTTAGTTGATCTAGGCTTGACCTCCTCTCTTGGTGGCCCTAGGTCTCCTTAAACTTCAACTTAGAAAAATCACATGCATAAGTGTCTTTCTTTCTCTGCAACATATTCCATTATATTCAGAGAATCCAAATCATCTAGGAATAACTCTTTTTGAACCAAAATTGGTTGAAATATACCAAAGTTATGGCCTCTTCAGTTTTCTCTAGGAAACCTCCACCAAAATTGGAGAAACTCTAGTTAATCCCACCAAAAATGGAGTATTGCCGGATTTAGCGCATTAATGGCGCAATTAGCACTTAATGCTAGCTCCCAATTTGCAAACTTGGTCACATGTGGGAGGTGAATGCTAGCGGTTACCTCCAATCCGCCACGTATTAAACTTCAAATACAAAATGTGACCTTGTATGTTAAGACATACAATGTGGCATAGCGGTGGAGCATTGGTCTTGTGTAGGCGAGGTCACGAGTTCGATTCCCTAGCCTACCAATAAACTTTTAAATGACCTTTGAGAGGGCACGTGGTGGCCTCCGGGCTTGCCACGTGTCAAACTCTCATTGGTCCACCCAAAATGCCATAGACCAATCACGTGCCGATAAATGTCAAAATCCGATTGAGCCACCTACAAGAATATTCCAAGGAATATTATTTTTGTTGACTGGGTTGTACAGACGCCTAGTCAGAATCTCAGTTAGCCTGGACCCGAAATTTGCCTGTTTGATAAAGCGGACAACAGGCTCTATTTTCTCATACGAACTCCATTTTAAGTGAAACAAGTTGCGTTGGGATCATATTGCTGAGACGGGCACAGTTGTTCAAGTTTTGAGCAATTCTGAGCACTTTGATTTTTGAGCAGATTTTTGCCCCTAATCTAGATTTTGATCACTCCTTCCCACTGACAAGCTTTTGAACCCACAAACACTGGTTATCTTATGAGAGACAAATACTCTTATCCTACCCAAGTTCTATCAATTCATTCTACTTGGAAAAATTTCCATGACAACCACTTGGGTTCATTGACATGCCTTGCCTTGCAAATGGCTTGGCACTTCAACAAATGTTCTCCTTTTGCTGCTGACCCAATCCAACACTTGTTGGCTGCTTGCTGATTAAACACCCTGTTTTACCAAAGTGATCCCTCAGTGCTTGGAAAGCTGATTGATGGCCTTCCCATTGATAATCATGTTCCTCCTTTGTAACACATGCATTCAATGAAAGCTTCTCCTTGGAAACCAATTTTCCAAGTTAAGCCCATCTAAGTGAATTACAACAATGAGTTCCAATATCAGTAATAACAAGAAAAGAAATGACCATTCTTTTACCTCCACAGTTCCAAATTCTACATCTGGAAGAATGCATTCGCCATCTCTTTGGCTTCTTAGAGTCAACACATCAAATGGTCTACAATGGTTGTAGATTTTTTTGGCATTTTTGTCCACTTTCACTTCTTGATTCCATCATCCTCCAGTATTAACATGTTGCTCATGTCATGATTTGAGAATGAAGGCTAATCATGAGCCTCTTGCTCAAGCATGGACCTTCCAAAATCCTGTGACATCTTGTCACAAGAACACCAATTAACCTTGGAAAACACTCATGTAAGGATATAACTTGACAACCTCTTCCTTTTGCTTCTTCAAAGCAACAAATGTCACATCATGTGAACATCACCATGTACTCTTACATCTTGGTGTATAAACCATCAACTAAACACAAGTCGAAAAAACATGCTTCTTCAAACAGCTAATTTTCAAGTCAAGCAAAAGCATATACAACAACTTGATGATTTACAACAAGAATTCCACACTCTCATGAAATAATTTGTCACATCTCCCTTTCATCTTTGGAGACAAAATCAACTCTTCCAAGTCGATATAACATACATGTAACAATCAATCGACCACACAATCCGACATTCATGCACGTGCAAATGATCAACATTCTCAAGTTGACAACATACACGTTAACAAAGCAATCAACCAACACAAGTCAATCACTCATGCATGTTCAAGCACATTGAAACTATTAAAAAATTCATTGTTCACACACACAAACTCTCATGCATGTATAACAATTCTCAACTCTCTCAAAAGTACAATCACAAGTACAATAATCCCATTGGTATGTACAAGTATTTAAAGAGCTGAAATGACCAAATTTGTTGCAATAAAGTGAGTCAACATACTCCACTTTCGAACACCTTCCTGGCGTAAACATGCAAGTTCAAGAATGCAACATGCATGCAAATTTGTATTTGCAAATTTCCATCTTTGTTGCATCTAAGTGAGTCAACATAATTATACTTTTCCAACATCTTGCTTCATGCAATATGCAACATACTTTTAGGAGAAAAGAAATGCATCCAAATAACAAGGAAATGCATCAATAAGACAAGATTTGCATCAATTATCAAAAGAAATGCAAGGCCTAAATTGGTTAAGAAATCTAACCATTTCTTTCCAAACCATTTCTTTGGCGCTTCTTTCAGCTACACTTCATCATGTGTATCATCCTGACCCACATAAATTATGGAATTCTCTTTTCCATTCTTGCCAAAATCTCTCTCCACCTTCTTCAAATGTCGTGGATGACTTGTTGGATGCAAAGTATAACACTTGTCTACAAGATGACCCTGCTTATGGCAATGAGTGCAAAATAATTTCATCTTCTTTTCAACATGGTTTCCATTATCTAGTAGACCTTTGGCTTTCTGTATATTTTGTTTTGAAAGTTTATTGTGTATGGCTATCATCTTCCAACACCTCGAAACAGTATGGTTATTCAAACCACAAAAGGAACGTGTGAATTTTCTCCAAATCTTATGTGAAGATTTACCATGTTTATCATAATCAAAAGAAACTTGATTAAATGCAGAATTATACTTTGGACATTGACCTTTGTCACCTTCTTGAAGAGGTGAATTTGATGAGGTAGTGGCTCTCTTCATAATACCAACAATGGTTTCAATGACCTTAGAGATTTCAACATCCTCTTGTTTGCCATTTCCACTAGTTGCATGCTTATGAGCATCTTCTTGCAAAGTGGGTATAAAACTTTTGCATTCCTCATGGAAACAAATTTTACAAGCTTGAGGTAATGAACATGTAATGAAAGTCCCTCTTGGAACACCTTCATGTGCCTCCTTGGCTTTGGAGCATTCTCCATCATGTTGTCCATAACCAAGACCCAAATACCTAGGCCTTTCCTCAACAAAAATTGGTTCAACTATGCCTTGTGCATGTTTGCCTAACCCTTTACCTTCATAGCCCATCTTCATCAACAATTTGGACCCTATTCCTCTAGTGTGTCTTTCAAAAACACCAAAACATTCATTTTGAGAGGAAATTGAAGATAAACTTGAATTGCATGCCTCATTTTCATGCACATACTTGGTTAGGGTTTCTTCAGAATCATGGAGTTGAATATCCATCTCATGCATCTTTTCTAGAAGCTCTTGCTTCTCCTCCTTCATGGCCATCAACTGCTCTTGAAGTATAGTGTTCTCCTTGCTATCTTCATACAACTCTTGCACCATATCTATCATGATGATAAGTTGTTGCAACATCTCTTCATCAAAGAGTCTTGCTAAGGAAGATGAATTAAAAACATCACTTGTTGAAGTTGTCATCACACTTGTAATGCATCAAAAAGCTTCAAAAAGTTTCTCAACAAAGAAGTATCTCCCTTCTTCAGCTTACACACATAAACTTGCACACAGTTAAATTATCCTTGCACAAATACAAAAGAAATAGTTAATTTTCTAGCCAACCTTGGCAAACCATCTCAGGGTTAAAATGAGATAACAAGTGCTCTGATACCAACTTGATCTAAAATGTTGGGCAAACTTGTTAATGTTATGCAAGCTCCCTCATCAGTAATTTAAAATGTGTTTAGGATCATCCCAAATTAACCAAAATTTGAAGGATTACGTGTCAAGTATTGAGTGTTTTTTTCTAAGAAATTTATAAGATTAATTAGTTGTTTAAAAACACATATACAACAAGTAATTACATAGAATTAAAACACAACAAACTCATAACACAAAGCTGATAAAGGAGTTCATCCCTCTTGGGCCACATCTCCTTGGACCTGCTTCAATGGTTATGCCCTCTTTGGATTAACGGTCAATTCTCTTATTACATGCACCTACAGTGCTCCAATGGCCTTGTAACCTGCTCCATTGGATTTAGAAGACCTAAAAAGTCCAAAAATGACTTTCCAAGCTCTGCAATTAGACTTCAGTTGATCTAGGCTTGACCTCCTCTCCTCGTGGCCCTAGGCTTCCTTAAACTTCAACGTAGAAAAATCATGTACAAAAATGTCTTTCTGCATCTGCAACCTATTCCATTGTGTTCAAAGCATCCAAATCATCTAGTATTGACTCTTTCTGATCCAAAATTGGTCGAAATATGCCAAATTTATGGCCTCTTCAGTTTCCCCTAGGAAAGCTCCACCAAAACTGGAGAAACTCCAACTAACACCACCAAAAATGGAGTAGTGTCGGATTTAGCACTCCTGCCAAAACTTCTGCCAACTAAATCCATGTTAATAGTGGTTTAACAGGTGCTAATTAGCACTAATCCCGCTTAGCGTGTTAATGGCGCGGTTAGCACTTAATGCTGGCTCCTTGTTTGCAAACTTGGTCAGCTGCAGGCGGTGAATGCTAGCAGTTACCTCCAATCCGCCGCATATTAAAATTCAAATACAAAATGTGACCATTATATGTTAAGACATACGATGTGGCATTGCGGTGGAGCATTGGTCTTATGCAGGCAAGGTCATGGGTTTGATTCCCCAACCTGCCAATAAAATTTTAAATGACCTTTGAGAGGGCACGTGGCAGCCTCCAAGCTTGCCACATGTTAGCCTCTCATTGGTCTACCTAAAATGCAATAGACCAATCACGTGCCAACAAATGTCAAAATCTGATTGAGCCACCTGTGAAAATATTCCAAGGAATATTCTTTTTGTTGACTAGGTTGTACGGATGCCTAGTCATCATTCGAGTCAGCATGTACCCAAAATTTGCATGTTTCACAAAACGGACAACAAGCTCTAACTTTCTCATAAGAACTCTGTTTTGGGTGAAACGAGTTGCGTTGGGATTGTATCATCGAGACAAATGCGGTTGTTCAGGTTTTGAGCAATTCCGAGCACTTTGATATTTGAACAATTTTTTGCCCCTAATCCAGATTTCGATCATAGACCAAGCCTAGATTCTATAATAGTGCCTTAAGTCCTTATATTTTCACCTCCCAATGATGTATAACATTAAGACCTAGGAATAAGCTCCATTTATTCTTTTGAATGCTCCTTATTTAGCTATGAACCAATGCTCTATTGCCCTTCTTATTTACCTAACATAATGAGTTAATAATAGTCTTATGATGCGGAGGTAATGCTATAAAAATTATTACACAATGAACAAGTTATGATAGCTTAGGTTTACTCTATCCTCCAATTCTTCAATCCTCCTAGTCTTCTCATACATGATCCTTACAAGCCCACCTACCTCATCACATGATGTATGTACCAACACCCTCCACTTGACATGTCTTATGTCTCCAACCCATGTAGGTAAGCATGATTATTTTTAATCTAATTTTTTTTTTTTGCTAAAGGAACCAATAACTAGGCGGATCTCGCACTCATATGATACATAGTTGATTCTTACCAATACCACTATAACCTTGTTTATGCCTCCAACCCATATAGTTAAGAATGCTTATTTTTAATCTAAATAAGTTTGTTTTTGTTTTAGCAAGAGGAATCATCAATTAGACGGGTCTAGTACTCACGTGATACGATATTATAACCTTTAATTAAATGTTAGGTAGATGAAATACCCATAAAATTTTAAACCAGTAACTATTACACAAAAAGTGTCTTTAATAATGCACCCATTCATTAACTATTTCATAACTCATAAACATCTAATACAATTTTTATTTTCATCTTTAAAAAAAAAAAATTACAAAATTATTGGGATTTATCTTTCCATTTTTATTTTTATATATTAACATTTTTAAATAATAATTAAATACTATACCATCATCTAAACGTTTAATCTATAATGCATAATATTATTTAATAGCGTATAATAAAATATTATTTTTGGCATACAAACGTTAGTAGGCATTTATTTTCATCTTTTGACTTTGCTGACTAACAATTAGCATGAGAATTTTGACTTTGACTTTCACCTAATTATTTGGTCTATTCTTTTTGCTTCTTTGTATATTAGTTTTGGTTCAGTGCGTTTAGACATTTGGAGACTTGCACGTTCTTAACATAGTCGCATCTCCCGTTATTAAAATAAAAAGGGAAAAATTAAAAATCTATATATTATTCATTTCATTGCTTTAGGCAATATTTTAAATAATTGTGGATGTTTATGCCCCTTTTTTATTATACTTGCCTTAAGTATGGTATTATATATTCAATTTTGCTTTCAATGTGTATTAGATTGTATTTGACCAAAAATTTATGCGAATTATCCATAGTTTAACATTGAAAATATTTTTTTGTTATTTTTTATCATTATTTAAATTTATTTATTTGTACGGTGATTAGTTGAGATCTTATTATAGGTTGTTTAATAACTTCCATTTCTATTAGTTACTAATTTTTTGTTTTTAGTTTTAATTCTTTTTTATTTAACTTTTTTATTTTGATATTTTTCCTTCCTTTTTTGTGACTTTTACTTTTTTTCTCAATATTTTCAATTTAAGATAATTTATTATTATACCAGCCTAGATCCATCTTAACACCGGATCTACCAAGCACCGAGAGGGATCAAATCTCTCTAGGCGCAAAGCTATTTTTTGAGTGCAAAACTTAAGGAAAGGTTTGCACCTCGAGAGATTTGATTCCTCTCGGTGGTGGATAGATCTGGGGTTAAGATGGATGTAAGCTAGTTTCAGTCGTGTGCGGTCATACAAAATTTGTTGAACATCTAATTATTTTGATCATTTTAAATATGCTAAATATGTCTAAGATTAATTTGATCAATTTAATTTAAAATATGCTTAGTTACCTCAGTTTGTTGTCATGAGAGAGACTGATAATAACTTGAATGATGAAAAATGATGAAACACAAATTTTGAGTGCAAAGTGTCAATGTAACAATCTTTATAGATAGAAAATGTGAATACTAAGAATATAGTCAATTACAAGCAATCTTCATTGCAATCAATCTAAAACTATTTTCTTCTATTGTTCCTATTGTCACGCCTACTAGTTTTTCCATTTTCTCATATTGATCATATGAAAAGAGTAGTTGGAATCATAGACCATTCAAATATTTAACTCGAGCTATTGTAGTAAACAACATACCTTGTCTCTATTTCTCTCCAATCTTAATAGTAGTTTTCTCAAAATTCAATCATTGTGACTTACGGAGTGTTAAACCCCAAATAATTTTCAATTGTAGTTATTTTATATTACCCCATTTGAATGCAAAGTAATTAACAATATTGAATGATGGAAAATGGGAATAATAAGAATGTACCCAATTATAAATAGTTTATAGTTTCAAGAAGCAAACATTTTATTTAGGGTGAAAATTCAAGTATTGTATTTATGGTTGAATAATTTTTATGTGCTTACACTGAGAGAGAGTGTGTGTGTTTTGGGGTTGAGAAGGAGAGACAAGGGGAGATAAAGATATAGATGGGGGGCGGGGGTAGGGGAGAGGGAAGAAGAGAGAGGCAAAGACAGGGAGGGAGAGGGAAGAAGAGAGAGGCAAAGACAGGGATGGAGGAAGAGATATAGATATGGAGAGAGAAATGTTAGAGAGAGAGAAGGGGAAGAGAGAGAGAGAGAGAGGGAGGGGAAAAGGAGGCTGGAGGGAAGAGATAGATAGATATGAAGAGAGAGTGCTTATGTTTAGGGGTTGAGATAGAGAGATAAAGGAGAGACAATGGGAGATAGAGATATAAATGGAGGAGGTAGAGATGTGCTTACACTGAAATCATTGCACATTATTAATCTAACTACTTTGAAGTTAATGTAAATGATACATCTTGTTGCATCAAATCAGAAATCAACATCTACACTAAAATCAATGCATCTAGTGCAAACAATCAAATAGAATTAGAAATCAACATCTATATTGAAATCAATGCATCTAATGCAAGCAATCAAATAGGATTAGAAATCAATATCTACACTAAAACCAATGCATCTAAATGCAAGCAATTAATTATGAGTAGAAATCAACATCTACGCTGGAATCAATGCATCTAGTGTAAGGTATTAAATATGATTAGAAATCGACATCTAAACTGAAATCAATGCATCTAGTGCAAACGGTCAAATAGGAATAGAAATCAATATCTACACTAAAACCAATGCATCATGTGCAAGCAATCAAATAGGAGTAGAAATCAACATCGACACTAAAATCAATGCATCTAGTGTAAGGTATCAAATAGAATTATAAATCGACATCTACATTGAAATCAATGCATATAGTGAATATGGTCAAATAGGATTAGAAATCAATAACCACATTGAAAATATAAAATATTCATGACTTTCTAGATCTATCTTCTATGTTTGTATTTGTCTCTGTGAGACTCTTTCTTCTTCCCTCTCTCTCCACCTTCCATTCTGTGTATATCTCCCTTCCCCTCTACTTCTCTCTCTTCCCCTCCCTCTCTCCCCCATCTCACTCTATCTGCCTCTCCCTAAATTTCTCTATCCTTCTCTTCTTTCCTCTCTCCCCCTTTTATCTATTTTTATACCTCCATCCATCTCTCTTTATTTGTCTCTCTATCTCAACCCCCTAAACATCTCTCTCTCTCTCTCTCTCTCTCTCTCTCTCTCTATCTCTATCTATCTATGTATCAATATATATATATATATATATATATCCCATCTATCCCTCTTCCTCCCTCCCTCTCTTTACCTCTCTCTTATACCCTCTCCCCAGCCCCATCTATATTTATATATCCCCTTGTCTCTCCTTCTCACTCTCAAAACATACACACTCTCTCTCCATATCTATCTATCTCTCCCTCCCTCCCTCTTCCTCTCCCTCTCTCTCTCCCCCTCACTGACTCTCCATCTCTCCCTTGTCACTCCCTCTCCACCTCTCTCTCAAGTCCTCTCTCTCCCTTTCTCTCCCACCTCCCTTTGTCTCTCCCCCCATCATACACACACTTTCTCTCCACCCTCCAACTCTGTCACTATCTCCCTCCCTCTCTCGTTCTCTCTCTCCTCCTCTCTTCCCCCTCCATATCTATCTCTCCTTGTCTCTCTCTTCCCCTTCTTTCCCTATCTTTATCCTCTCCTTTTCTCTCGCTTCCCGCGTCTCCTCTCTCCCTCATTCCATATTCATCTATCCCTTGTCACTCCCTCTCTCTCCCCTCCAAATCCATCTCTCTTCCTCCCTCTCCCCCCCTCCTCTCTCTCCTACTTTCTCTCTCTCATCGTGTCTCTCACCTTTATGTCTCTCTCCCACACTCTATTCCCCCTTCCATCTCACTCTCTTTCTTAAATATGATCCTATTGTATTGTATTGTATTTAAGAAAGTATCTAAATTAATAAAAAAATAATTGTACCAATGTTAATGGGTTAAAAAAGTATTTAAAAATATATAAATATATAATTTAATTTTTGAGAATAAAAAGTTTGATGTTAAATGTGATCTAAATTTGTTTGAAGTAATGTTCTTTTTTTGAAATTTTTATATAAAATTAGTTTTTTATTTTTTTTATGTTTGAAGCCATCCAGCTTGAGTGGGACTAATGGTAAGAGCGTGTGTTTCCCTAAGAGGTTACAGGTTCAAAACAGAGGGGTGGAGGTGGTCCCTTGTCCCACACACAAAGGGGTCTCATACACCAAATTGGTGTGGCTGGCTGTGCCCTTAAAATGAATAATATATATATATATATTTCCAAAAATTTGAAAAATATTTATATAGATATTCTAAAATTAAATTTAATAACAACAATATATATTATTATAAGGAATTTTTTTTCCTCGGGAAGAAAAAAAAGATTTGCCAAAAAAAAAGACCAGCAAATACGATTAATCTATTTAAAGAGCACTCCTCCTGATTGATGCCATTACACAAAACATTATAATGGAAGGCCCTCGACATCGCTTCAATCCCTCTTTTGGAAAGATATTTTGCAACCCCATGTAGCTCCCTGGAATTTTGAGGCTCTAAGGAATCTAAAGATTCCCTAGAATATTCCCAAAGAATATTCCCCAAAATATTTTTCTCTGTACAGATCTCGAAATCTGTGCCCAAGGACGCACGGTTTCGACGATGGTAGGGTTCCAACTGTGTCTCGCTCTTAGCGTGCTCCCTCCTCCTCCCCCTCGACGACATATATGAGTTTATATACAAAATTGTGGTCATCGGTTTTGTCGACCACTTGTGGTCTAATGGTGGAAGGCCCAAGTTTGGGTTCCGAACCGACCCAGTTTGTTTTATATATATAATACAATGTCGGTGCAATTTTCCTGTTGAACGGTCTTTGTCATTTGGCGTTGGTTTGTGTTTATTTCGTCGCTGGTGCTAGTGAACTGATCGGTGGACCTGCTGCTGGGTGGGTTCAATTCCCATCGCCAACCCATTGAATATATGTGTGTATGTGTTTGTGTGATATGGCCAGTCAGTCAGCAGGGTTGACTGCCCGCCGATAATTTTTTAAAATAATAATATTATATTACAAGGACCATTTTTTCTCGCCAATTGTTTTAGGGGATATTAGGCAATTTAAGTAGGTGACAAATTCGCCTCCGCCAGTTGCTGGACCGGTCCAATTTGTCGCTGCCTCAGTGAAAATTCGGCGTGTTGACTGGGATGCCATGTGGCGCTTGCTGATTGGCTCGTACGACTGAATGAGCGGTTGACTGGGCTACTGACGTCAGTTGACACGTGTTGCCCTGTGATTGGATGTCCCTTCGTCGGACGACCAAGTCACCCTACTAATGTTAGCAACCAAACAGATGACGTCAACATCCTTACTACTAACGTAAACATGCCAAGTGGCACTATGGGTCCTACCTGCAAAAAATTTAGTTGTTTTGGAAAAAATTCAGCAGGCCATAACTTCATACGGTGTCTGTTTGAGGTGTCGTTCACGCCGTTGGATTCAAAATGACAAACTCTTCGATTTAAGAATGGTTTCGTTGAGTTTCAAGGACTTCTAAAATTTGGCCTTTTAGGATCCTCCTAGATCACAAGGTACTCTTCAATCATATCTATTCTAACACTTTCAACACAGATGCGATGGAAGATACATCAGATGGATGTGAAGACAACCTTCCTCATTGAAGTGTGATCCGGATTTAAACAGGAACACAATAAAATACAGAGATAAACATAAAGACAGATATGCAGCGGAAATAATACTTCATTTCATTACTGTAAAACACTGAAATATGCTTACAAACAGAAGTGGAAATAAACCAGCTAGGGCGATGGTAGCTTATCTCTGAGAAGAGATGTGGCAGCTACATGCCTCTGAATTGTTCTCCACTGTGTTACAATGAGGCTCGAAGGCCTATTTATTGTTGAGAAATAATGGAAACCCTTCACATCCCAAAACCTAACCCTAGAAGATGAAACGCCAAATTGTGGGCCCCGTTTTTGGGTAAGTTGGTACATCAACTTCTTGGGGTTGCGAATTGGTCATATTATCTCCGTTTGACGCGCATGATAGCTCGTTGGAAAGATCTCTCCGAGGACTACGACAAAAAAGGCGGTTTTTTCGATTTTTTGACAGAAAAATCTCTAGCGGTAGATTTCCCAAAAAACGTCGTTTAGGGCCTCAAAACGGCTTCGGAAGTTTAGGACCCGAAAAACTGCTAAAAATAGTAAACTGTGCTATAATTAAGGAAACTGAAAAACTGAAAGAGACAGTTGTGGGGGTCCAAATGGGATAGGTGGGTGGCCACCAACATCCACCTGGAACATTCCTCCCCCCTTAGGAAGCAATGGTCCCCATTGCGTTGAGTTCCTCCTTGATATGAGGAAGCTTCTGCTGAGCTGTTTTGCAATCTCTGATGTGTACAAATATGGTGGGAAGCATGGTCGATGACGGTCCACATTGAACACTCGATGCAAGCGAAGGAATGGAGGAATGTTGTGCTTCAAAGCTTTGTTGCCTGTAGCCTTGCTACTAGTGTAAGGACCATGTCGGAGTGGTCTGAGAATCTGATGGGTTCTGGTAAGGTGTTCTCTCTGTAGATGCCACCAAACTTTGTCACCCACCTGAAACTTTTGTGGTACCCCTGTGGGTGAGGAGAAGTTGTTCCTGTGTTCTGTCATGACTGTATCCCTTTGCTGCTGCTGTTGTGTGGAGGAACCCTTTGCAGGGGTCATGGATGTAGCAACGATCTTCCCTTTACTTTGGGAGCGAACCAAACAGGAAATAAATTTCATAGTCTGGGAGATGAGCTTGCTGCCATTCTTAGCAAAGATCAAAGAGGTGGCGGTAGGTGGGGCTACCTCCGGTATCCTGTATAATGAATTATCCAAAGAAATAATGACAACGCGAGGCCTTGACTCATACACAGCATGTCGCTTCCACAAGTATGGTTGGCCTAATA